>JAKJJM010020661.1:0-11312 GCA_021901965.1 Pipa carvalhoi | reverse complement strand
GTCAGTGATTATATAACATAAATGAAACAGTTTGTGGGAAAAAAATCGTTAGGATAGTTAAGTTATACTCACTGTAAACTTGTCCCAGTTTGAAGCTGTGGGAGATGCCATCTTGTGCCCAACCTGCCAATCAACTACAATAGACACACCCCCTAAGGCCTGACTTCCTGATGTATTGGGGCAATCTCCACTCGTGGGTGCCCCCCCACCCATGGGTGCCCTGCCCCCCTTCCCCCCCATGGGTGCCCCCCCCCCGCTCAAACTGACTGCACACAGGAAGGCTGACAGAGGAAGGCTGGTAGGAGCATAACACAGGAAGGAAGGCTGGTAGGAGGGCTTACTTGTCAATCAAGTAATCCGCACCTCCTCCTACAGCTCCTACAGCCTTTCTATCCGACACAGCGTGCAGTGTCGAGCTGACAGGCAGAGAGAGAAGCCAAAATGACAAGGAAAGGTACATTTTTTTAATGGAAGTGTATTACAAAAATGTTCCTATAGACTGTCTCTGTTTTATAAACTAATGTTGTTTGGTGGTGATAGGTGCACTTTAAGCAATTCTGTACATTATAACATGTTTATTTTATCAGAACCACCTTAACTAGCCCATTGCAATCTGGAGTTCAAAAACACATGGATAAAGAGGATAACTCAGAATATATGGATACATCAGTGAAAAAAAGGGAAAATGAGCTACTATTTTACTAGGTTTCATAGACTTCTAGTTACAATGCTGGAGCTAGGACATAAGAAAATATTATCCTTATTACTAAAACTTTCTGGCATACAAATCTATGGCACATTTAGCCCAATAGCACACAGTACATTCAGTTCTTTCCTACTTATGTGCAGAAAAAGCAATTAAACACCTAGAAAACAATAACTCACATTGCAACCTTGGTTGACACAACTATTCTCTACAAATGAAAATATCTACAAGAAGTGGCTATAAAAATAATACATGGGGTGGATATTGCACTGACATAAAACAAATGGTACACTATATGCAGTAACCAGTATGTGGCTCTTGAATATCAGTTTTCCACATACGTTGCTTAGAGGCCATTCCCGGTAATGTGCTGCTTTATTCCTCATCTTACATAATTCTTAAAGGTACATTATACTCACAAGCCATTGATTTCTTTAAAGAAAATAGAAGTATTCTACACCTTTTTTTGCAGAGTAAACCTAGAGCATACCTACTGTATATACTAGAGATGATTAGCTAAAACATGGTTTCATAGAAAAAGCACAACATGCATTATACTATTTCCATGCCAATTTGGTCATTAGGGGGCGCTGTTAACAACTAGTGTCTATAGTAGATTGTTGGTTGTTTTGTGCCTTGTCAGAGGCACAGTATGGCAGCTACCAATTACAGGCTTTAACAATCTCTGTACAGAATATTACACAGCAATAACATTGCACTGGACATTTAAAGGAAAATTATGTCAAATATATTTTAAGCACTGTATGTCTGCAGTGTTATTTTTTACCTCACAATCATTTTTTCTCAAAGCTATATCATGGCTACTGGAGAATAGGGCGTTATGTTGTTTCATATTAATTAGTTCCTTTTCAGGTTTGTAGTTAGCAAATAATACAAAAGAATAACAGACTGTTCTGCTCTTTGGAGTGCTCTCATAAGGCAAATAAAACACACTACAATGCATGTCTCTTGTTTAATGATTATTCTGAGTAATATGCTGATCTAGGGAGAACTGTTATATTGTTTTAGAAGTGATTAGAGTTTAATTATCATTAAAGTTAAACATTCTTGATAAATAACTTGTTTACTATAAATGTGTCCTCGGCTTTTTAAACAGATAGCAGCATCACTTTTTACAGTACTAAGAACATTCAAATAATAATATAGATACTGTACTCATTTTGTCCCAAAGCAGTCCAGGTAGATATATGTGTACACAGTATAAAGCTATTTATACATAGACTCATCTCTCTATGAAACGGGTGTTATTACGAGTGTAGTTTGGAAAAAACGTGTCTGTGTTGATAAAGATTCGTTTGTGATGGAATGAGGTTTTATCAGGTACAATGGTGATTCCAGAGGATACTCACAGAGGCGCATATAAGCAGTTATCATCAAACCACATACCAAGAACCCCCTTAATAAATGACAATTGTCCAATTCATCAGATCTGAAAAAAATGGCTGAAATTGGCCACTATGTGTGGCCTCAATTTCTCAGATGAACTAGTCATTTCACTATAAGCTTAAATTGCTGGATTTTACAGTATGAAAGGTCCTTGTATCAAACATGAATTATTAGCTAATTATTTATTATACTTCAACATTAAGCTAGGTGCTTACTAAATCCTAAGACAGAAATGTATATACAGGAAACTTAGAGCTATAGAGAGATTTTAGATTTAAAGACAGAGATAGCTGTATTCCTTTTGCAGTGTGCTACATCATTTCAAAAACACAGGGGCTGGTAGAAATATATGGATAAAGACGTTTGTTTTCTTAAAAAGAAAGAAGATGGCTGCAACCAGAAAAGAGAAAAACACACAAAGCAAAATAAACCAGGCATTTAACTTTAAAGATAACGAGTTATCTTTAGGAACAGCTGCTATGTCAGTCCATTTCATGGTCTTCAACATTTTAACTGCACGTATAAAATCTTATAGATGTGTAGGTAAGGGGATCCATGCCTGTTTTCATTTACTTCATGTGAACCTATGTAGTCATAAAGAAGAAGCAAACTTATAGCAGCATGTAATAAACACAGAACACCATCCATTTCATTTTAAACAGGGTGTGGTTGTGTGTACCAGATGCTTTAACAGAATATCATGTCTCTGTACAATAACTAGCAGAGCCCATTATTCCCCACATCTCTGCTGATCCAGTTCAGCCATGCAATTAATTATATTATTTTTATCACATGCAATCCCTCTATATTAATTTTTTTTTTTTTTGGGGGGGGTTAAAATTGGAGTCTTGGAATACAGTTGGACTGAATGGACTTATCAGCTAATTGCCACTAATTAGCCTGTTAACCTGAGGTTCCTTCCAGACACTGGCCACTCTGCTCTGAGTTACCCTAGGGCCTTATTTGTATTGTGTCAATGCATTTGTATCTACTTAGCATTATTAAAATATCGATTGTCTCACTCTACTTAATGCGTCTTTGTCTTTACTCCAGCCCCACCGCTGACTGGTTTGGAAATAGTTAAGAAAATGTTTATCACAAGACTGGCTTCAGAGTTGAAAGTAATGTGATCAGTAATGAATTTTGTGTTACATTAGGTTGCATAAATGGGCAGACAAGCGCAGACAACAAGTGGCCAGGAGTCAGGGCTAATCTAATGAAGTAAAAATAGAGACAGCACCAATTATACTTGGGGCCAGCTCAGAGCTGCAGCAGGGACTGCAAATGAATAGGTACAAATCAAATTACTGACTAATAGACGCACTGCAAGAGGGGGCAGTCAATGCTAAATGCATTAAGGCCTTGTGACCTCCCTGCTCTAAACAGCACAATCCCAAATCTGACTTCTATCCTCTTTCTTTTCTCTCTCCCTCTCCAGAAATCAAAGGGACTCTTGTTCACTTAAGAGCTGGGATGCAAACAATGTTTCTTCTTAAATGATTGAAGCATTTGGACTGTCAAAATGGGGGAAGCACTCTTACATTATCAGGCTGTTCTGCAGAAAGCCATTCTCAGTGCTCTGCATTACAGTCCCTAAGACCTGTCAGCCTAGCTTTTATAAAGTGTGCAGGACCCTGTAGACATGTCAGACAGCAGAGAATATTCAATGGGCAATGGGCAGAAGGTTACACAAAATGGCTTGGAGAGTTAGCAGAGATTGCCGGGGAGGGGGTTATACACATTCATTTTCATTCAGTTTCTCTTCCAGTCTCATGACTTGGGCATAAACATCTATCTTTCTGAAAGAGATTTAGTTACAGATTATCTATCATTTGCAAAAGAGGGCAACTGCTAATGAAAAGGTATCTCTCAAAATAGCCTATATTTATCAGAGCATGTGCTGCACAAGAAAGCATTCTTTTTGGATGTGACATATACTTATTACTGATATTTTTAGCTAAGCTTTTCCATGCATAGCTAATGAATACAACAGATCTAAAAGACACATGGATCTAGTGTTCCGAACACCCTAGATTTATATATGGCTAAAAGGATTTTCTCATTACATTGAACGGATGATCTTTACTTTACTTTTTTAGCTCTAGATGAACTCCCTGAAAGCTCCATTTGTAATTAAAGAGAAAGAACATGGAGAATGCTTTTTATTCAAAACATTTCATTCTTTTGCTAGATTTTCTTTCTTTTCATTGACTATTTGTTTCTGGTCTCCACATTCCTAAGCAGTTGCAGTCATTCTGGAAGTTCCTTGTAGGGATGGCAGCAGCTGATTAGCTGATGTAAATAATTAGTTTGAACTTGACTGCAGTAAGGTTGATGATGCATTGAGTACACTTCTGTTGCAGGCTCAGTATTTTCTGGAAGTTTGCAAGAGATGTCTGTGAATGCAATCAGCCGGCTTGTTATTTGCCATTTGAAACCAATATTTTGGCGCATAAATGCCAAATTGAATTTATGAAATACGACAAACAGTTACTTTTTGTACAGTCCAGTGTAGTTACATGATATTCACACAGCACAATTTATTAAACCTAGCTCTGATCACAATTCTTGTCTGTCAAGACTGGTTTTCAAAGACCAGTAACATCAAAACAGTGAAAAAGTCTTATTTGGAGTGGCATGCCAGATATTCCTATAAAGCTGGTTAAAATGGTTTTCAGTGGATTTTGAAAAAAAATATTTGATATATTACCACTCATACAGCCTCAGTGTGGTTGTTTCCAAAGGCATTCCAGGTAATATATAAATTCCTGACCTAGGCCCTACACTCCAACAAACTGAAAGTAAAAGTATTGTTAAAGGAGGACTAATGTACACTAACCATAACTAAAATGCTGAAAGTATAGGGTGTGCAAGCCTAAACCACTAAATTAGGAAGTAGCAAATCAGAACCTCTGGGCTATAGTGATATGCTATAGAACTGCAGATGCTAGTATCTCATGTTCACCATATTGGATCCTCATTAATATGTTTATATGTACAGGAATGGTCACATGGTCCATTAAACTTGGAATATCAATGAGGTATACACTCCGTGCTGGTTTTCACACTGGCTCTGTGAGAAGTCAGTGCCTCAGACACCAATTTTCTCAGCAGGGGGTGGAGCTGAATTACTATAAAGGCTGCCATATATTTAAATAATGCAGATGAAGCAGAAATAGTAAAGTAGGTGGCTTGGAAGGGAAAGTTTGTGAGTTTATTGTATTGCTGACATGTAGTTTAAATCGACAAATGTGATTTATTAGCAGTCATTGGCCCTTCTTTAAGGGAGAAAATACCTTATGCTGTAGTCCTATTTCTTTTTAAAATATCTTATGTTCGAATGATCTGCAACTTTTGAAAGTGGAAATATAGGGGGGAATTTTTCAAAGGTTGAAGCAATGGAATGTGGCAGAATCAATAATAAAAAGGAGGGAAATATACCCATAATGATATCGGTACCAAAGATTCTTAGGGTGGTTGTACACCCTGACATTTTTATCATGGTGATTGAAGATAAGATCATTAAAAGACAGTTTGTAACTGGTCTTTTTTTTATTTTTTGTCTGTATTTTATTATTTGACTTTGTTTTGCTTCCTTGTTTTGGTTGGGTGGTTGACTGTAACCCGCTGTCTTTTGATATGAGAATCTGGGCTTGATTTTTTTGGATCTGTTTCAGCTAAGTACTATTGCTCTTTTAGTCTTACCTAACTTTCATCTAACTTAGTAGTAGGTTGCTAGGTTCATTTACCTTAGTATCCAGACCATTTCAATATAAAGAAGAATAAAAATGTAAAGAATAAAAAAAAGTTCTAAACAAAAATGTTAAAGAACTGTAAAAATTAAAAAATGAAAACTAATTGCAAACTGTTTTAAAATGCAATCATCTACAAAATGTTAAAAATTAAGACAAAGGTGGACAACACCGTTAAGCAATAGAAAATGTTATAGAACAAGGTAATAGACAAACAAATGAATACTCACAATCTTGACAAGAACACTTGCATTACCAGCACTCTCTCACCTACTGCCCCGACTGAACTTCAGATTAGAATCTCAAGCCAGGGAATTTGACTTTAAAGGCTTGAGAATTCTGAAAAAACAACCAGAAACATTCAAATGTGAATTAGAGGGATACTGACTACCTGCTTATTTCTGATTGTATTTCCTTATTTCTCAAACATGTTGGTAAAGTGCCGGACTCTACGACAGATGCAAATGAATGTTATTGCTTGTTGGATCACTGGACGTTTCACTGGACTCTGTGAATAATATTCATTAATATTCAATATTCATTATACTTCAACAAAGCAAACAATATGACACGTCCTGCCTCCTGGCACCCATAGTTCTAATCCAGCAGTTCTCAACCTTTCGTTGAGCTCGACCCCCGCGATGACGTCATCGCGGGGGTCTGCCGCGTCACGTGATGACGTTGTGGCCGAACGTCATCACACAACCACCCCTATATAAGAGGGCCTGCGGAGCCGGCAAGCTCAGTAGCGCTTCGGGACCCCTGTGAGCTGGTCGTTCGACCCCCAAAGGGGTCGCGACCCACAGGTTGAGAACCGCTGTTCTAACCTATTTACATCTAAATCAAATCCTAATCTTCTACAAGTAATAGAGCTGGATTAAATTTAATGAATTTAATTTCACCTCCTGATGAAGCCAGAGTCACTGGCGAAACGCGTTGAGGACCTTTTAGACGATCCCATTTGTGCACAGGGACGTCTTTCGCTTTCATTGACTATTCTGGATATGAATTTTATCAGTCCTACATGTGAGTGGATATTGCATTTTTTTTCCAAAAAATGTCATTTGATCCTTTCATTGATTTATTCCTGGTTCTGTATCTGGCTAATTATTTGGTTGGATATCCGATTGGAACCTATGTGGGGATGAATACCATGGATGTATGACCGGTTGGTCTCTTTATCTGCCTGGTGCTGCATATACCTTTGGTGAGCGTATTTACACGGGGGAGGGGGGGCCTATTAGATCCCCCGTCCAGTGTTTCATATCACTGTGTGGACTATCACGGAGTTATATTCATTGTTTTGCACTCATTGGATTTTTTTTATCACTTTCACATGTGTGGTTTTGTCACCAATTGAATCGTTATTTACTTATTACTACACTTAGAGCATTTGTTTCTGCGCTCCTCTTTTTTCTGTTTCTACAGATTTTTTTCGTTATCCACCCTCCAGGGTTACGGCTACCCTGTTTTTGAAGGAGCAAGCAGACCCATCACACATTTTCTTTATTATTGTTTATTTATATCTTATTTCTGATTTATTTTAGGCGCTACTGTTTGTATATTTCGATATACACTTTTTCACGAGCTGGATTAAACCCTAACTGGGCCCTGGGCAGATTCAAGGTTACGGGGTCTTTATCTTCTCCTACTGAAGCCAAATAAATGTTGGTGCCAGTGGCTGAGGTGAGTGGAGAATGTTATCTAGTGCATTATGGAGCCCTGGCATGAAAACCTGACATATATATGGCATGATTTACTTTAAGAGTATTCTTTGTACTTTGTCAACATTATCAATAGAAATAATTGTTTTCATTTAAAGAGATTTCGTTTTCATTATCACTACATCTTGGCTGCCGTATTCATGACATTCAAGATCTAATATAAAAACAGAGAATTCACTGAAAATATATTTATTTGAAAATGTAAATTGAAAGATTCCATTAAACAGGGTGATATGATAGGAAGAAGGACTTATATATTCTTATTTTAGTCATTTAATCCTTGCATGCCACTCCCTGACCACTAGCTGCTCCTGGGGAAAGGCATGAACACAACCAAATAAATCATTTCATCTCGGACACGGACTACTTACTGCTGTATGGGATTCTACTTAGAATTTTGCTAGACTTTGCAAATGAAAGCAGTGCTAAATCAAACAGCCAGGAACAGGAAAACGTGCTTTCCCTAAAGTTCCAGGTAGAAAGCTGCCAACAAAACAGATTCTGGCAAACACAGGGCATTTGGGATTATTTCATTTGACTAATGATTTCCCTCAGTTGTTAAGTGAAAAATAGGGACATTCAGATCATGAAAGTGTATTATTCACAGCTCTTATTTATCGGTGTTATTTTTTCCCTGCTGAACCCATGTGTGTACGCATTACATGTTGCCATTTTAAATTATGTGTATTTTGTCTTGCTCAAAAGAACAATCATATTCAACTTTTTTCCTTCATATATCAGCCTGTCCAATTTCTGGCTTGCTTTCCTTCTCATTTAACAATATAGTCTTTTCTGGCTTCCTTGTTTTCCTTGCACAGTGGGATCTTCTGAATCGGAGGCATGTCTGTTTACATCATACATTGCACCAAGAGCTAAAACAATTCACTCTCACAGATTTCACACAACACTGCTAAGTACAATGACATAGACCAAATCCTTAGGGGCTTATTCACAAAAGGCCAAACTGTTGAGAAAGGGTGTGAAGTCACATTTATTCGCCACTTCCCTATATCTGGGGACTCAGCAAACCCTGTGGTGTGGCAAATTTGAGACAAATTCAACAGCTTACGACAGTCACGGACTTACAAAGCACTTTGTTCCATCTTACATGCGCATGTACAAGTAATTAGCCTATTCATCAAGCATCAGAATCTGTCGCAGTAGTGAATTCGACAAGGCGTATTGTGTTGCATTCGCCTTTTTAACGTCACCAGATTAAAGTGGTGAATTATGGGGCTGATAGCAGGGCTCCTACTGTCTAACTGACTACCCCACACTGTGTAAGAGACCGCTACTGACACAGTCACCTCTTAACTATGGGAATCCTCTGTTTAGTGAATAAGAAGTAGAGAATATAGGACTATCAGAATATAGCTACCCAAAGTGATGAGAATTGACTTCGACAGCCGAATTCTCACGTTGATGAATAAGCCCCTATGAGCAGTGGTAAACTATGTGTTTTTATTCTGCCAGCTTCAAAGCACAGACGAAAAACAGGGAAACCACAGCACATTGTGTTGAATGGTTAAGTGTGAAAAATCAGGTGCAACATTTTTCATGCACATACACATGGGAGGAATTTTGTCACCGTAAAACATGTCTGTAAAAAGTCGCATGTGTTGCATCTATTCAAAACAATGGGCCACAAATTTCCTGATTTCTCTATGCTTCGGCATGAAAATTCATAGTCTGCCACTGCCCTTAAATAAATGGAATCCCATAGCACCATCACATAATTCTCTCATTATGTTAAAAGGCCCTTTACTTGTTTACACATACTTAACAAGTGTTAACTATTCTCAGTCCCATAATAAAGATTCATGCAATTAAATCTTTTAAGGATAATCCCACACAGGGTATTTGATGCTAGCATTACAACTGGAATCAAAACAGTGACGAAACAGCACACAGGGGGTCATTCCGTAAAGCTCTGAATTTGCCTTGCCGAATTCACAAGGAGCAAATTCCCATTATAAAGTCGCGGTCGCGATTTTACTATGGGAGAATTGTTGCGGTCGCGACTTTATAATGGGAGTTCGCTCCTTGTGAATTCGGCAAGGCAAATTCGGACTTTACGGAATGACCCCCTAAACCTTGGTCCATTGATTTCCATGGCTTATGTGTCAAAGCGCCTCATGACTTTACTCTGTAAATGCAAAAAGATAGGTTGGTTATTGAAAAAAGTCCATTTTGATTGGTATGGCATTTGTTTCTACCCAGTAGAAATGTTATCTTTAAAGTTGAGTTCCTGAGCTGTATTATTTTGAGCTTGTTTAAATAAACGCCACCCAGTCCTCTTGTTTTTTATGGAAATTTAGACAATACATATTTATGAAGTGCCCCAGAAAGCCCATTTTGGCTGAAAGCAACAGTGAGAAAGAGAACACAAAAATTAGGTTTATAACTTCTGGTGCGGGAGTGGGCCCATAATCCCCAATACGATGCTGCAAGTACTGCATAGGAATAAATGCCATGCCAGTCCAAATAGCACATTTCTTTTTCTGGTGTTACTGGCCTTTGGTTGCTATGGGATACTTGACCAGCAAATGATTTCATGGTAATATATACCCCTATTACTTTATGACTTTATTTAATATAGTTAAATGTAATGTAATAATGTAATGTAATTAATAGACACTAGTCAGTCCCTATGTTTTTCTTGTGTCCTACCTGTTTGTATTCTACAGTTCCCGACCTGTTCTACACCACTCTCAGGAATATGCTATGATGGGTCTACCAAAAGATTCCCTGGTGTCCTGGTGGACCAGTGCACCATAGGTCACCAACAATATAGTGGCATGCACATATTTTGCCATTTAACAATCAAAACATTAACTTTATATGTTGGTAACTTAGGTGACGGTAGGAGAAATATCCTTTGTTACAAAGGAGGAGGTGGATAGAGTCCTGAAGATGGGGTTATTGTCATAGGAATTCTGTACAACTTCAGACAAAGCAGTTTAGAAATGCTTGTCATGAGTAAGGTTTAATTTTTGTACTCTAAGGGCATTTAGAAGTGTATGTTATGGTGCTAGCTAGTAGGCCAACTTTATCTGACAAAAACTAATTTTGATAGAAGAGCACAAACAATGAGAGTATCTGAGATTGCAGCAAATGTGAACAGTTAATATGTTTTTTATAACACAAGTCTGTACATAGCACATACAGTTACAATAATAATAATATAATAATGTAATAATAGTCTGTCATCTGAGTTGCTAACCTGCAGAAGGGAAAAACACTATACATTTCAAAACAATTAAGTAACTGTAACAAATGTAGGCCAGCCAGTTAATATGACTGCTTTAAAACTTGGGTAAAAATCATACATATGAATTGGTTTGGTACTAAAGTACAGTAATGCATGGATTTGTAAGTCCCCAGAAGAATGAGATTGTGAGCTCTGCTGGGAATTCACAGAGTATTATTGTAATTTGTCATTCTTGGATCCCTACCAGCTTCATATAACATTAATAAAAAACCTAAAGGCTTTTACATGTATAACACAAAAGTTTAATTGTAAAGCTGAAACTTGTGTTTAACTAAGAAACCATAGAAAAAGGAATCGGACTCTTAGGAAGTCAGAGGAAAACCCATTACAAGGCTGTGGTTAAAGCTCACCGTGATGAATGTAATTGCTTAGTTTTGCACGTCTCAGAAGAATTTCATTCATCAGTTCCTTCTACCCTAATTTTAATACTTTTAAAAGAGAAAAAAAAAAAA
>JAKJJM010020657.1:0-10516 GCA_021901965.1 Pipa carvalhoi | reverse complement strand
AATATTAGCGCTATGGAAATAATTTGTTTAAACTAAACAAACCCCATCTAGTAGGGGTCCCTGGGACCCCCACACCTCCCCCCAGTATCACCCCTCACTTAGTGCTAGGCTCAGTGAGGGGATTGCTAAGTGCAGGAAGCGGCTCCCTGGGAGCCGTTTCCCTGCACCCTCCCTCCTGCCCCTCTGTGTCCCTGTGGGGTAGGGAGAGGCTATAAAAACAAAAAGAAGGGGTCCCTGGGACCCCTATACCCCACACCCTGCCCCAGCGCTAGGCAGGGTGGGGTATCGCTATGTACGATTGCTAAGTGCAGGGAAGTGACTTCATAGGAGCCACTCGCACGTGATTAAGCCCGCAAAGATTCGAATCGAGTCTTTACGGGCTTAATAAATTTCGCCCTTAGTGACTATTATTTCTTCTGTTAACTCTTCAGCACTCGTTTGTGCCAGAGTCTGGACAATACCTCACTTGGTGAGCATTTTTGCCTCCTGAAATGCTTCAGCACACACTTTTTGGTAGCCTAAATTTAAAAAGGCAGTAATGCCAAAACAACATAATTGCACCATATACATTTATACAGACAATTTACAGATATTCTGCACAATTTCTAGAA
This sequence comes from Pipa carvalhoi, assembly GCA_021901965.1. Taxonomy (NCBI): domain Eukaryota; kingdom Metazoa; phylum Chordata; class Amphibia; order Anura; family Pipidae; genus Pipa; species Pipa carvalhoi. The sequence continues at coordinate 9,905 of JAKJJM010020657.1, read as the reverse complement.
AGTAGATATTTTTACTGTTCAAAAATACCTTTCATGTTTTGGAGCAGATCAAATCGGCAAAAGAGGTAAAAACACCGAAATCAAATACATTAAGAATTGCCAGCCAGTTTACAACTAGTAAATAGGTCTGCGGGCTTCTTCTAGTGGTAAAATGTTTGCTGAAGGACCTAGAAGCAGTAGCCAGTGATGATTTTCACATGATGACCATTGCTTTTTTTTTTTATTTTGCTGCAAACCAAAAACCGAGTGTAAAAATCCATGGGGGGGCCTTGCTCTAATAATGTTGTGATTCTTATTTATTGTCTTTATAAACCAGAGCAAACTATATCAGACTGTTTAGGACTATCTTATTTCCACCACACTCCCACTTCCTCATTGATCTGCAGTTCAAACTTAGGCTGGTAGAGCCAGTTAGCAGAGAGTATATATATATCTACTAATTATATATGAATTTCAACTTCAGCGTAAAAAAAAGAAAAACAAGATCAGGACAACATATATTTCTTTCATTTCTATGTATGAAATTACCAAGCCAGCAAAGTAACCTTACAGTGAGTCAGTCTTACCTGGGTTGCTGCCTGTTACATGTATTACATAGACAAAAACACTTAAAAAGGAAACATAGTAGAACAGGTTTTGACAGAAGCTAAAAGCTTCTGTCGTATGCTTCAACAGGATTTCCTGAGTGTTACACATAGATGAGAGAAAGGTAGAGATGGGTCATGAGGTCAATTCAGCATTTACAAGTGTGGGCACCTATAATAAGAAAAGGTCCATACAGGAATAGAGATCCAGATTAAACTATTGAAAAAATGTTATGAAACAAAATTATTTATTGTTTAAACTGTGGGCAGAGTACAGGGTTACAGGCCTAAAACTGTGGCATCATACTTATATTCCAGTATTCCAAATCTAAGAAATAAGAGAACATTCAGATGAACTCCATGGATTTTCAGGTAAACACCATACTTGTAGTTTAATGGAGTTATCCACCTTGAAATTAATTGTTAGTATTTTGAGTAATTTCAAAACAATTTGCAATAGGTATACATCTTTAGGTTTTGCAGTTTTTTGTATTATTTCACATTTTGTTTAGACCAAAATCTTGATTAAATCAGCTGATGGAGGATTTGGTGGAAAGAGTGATATCATTTTTTTTGGTTGGAAGCAGTTTTATATATTTAGGGGGGATTTTTTCGGCTTTTAAAGGTGGAGAAATATCAGCAATTTATCGAAAATGCTGTTTCTCCGATTCATAAAGCCAAATTTTTATCGCTGAAAAGTGTTTGCCTGATTGAGACTGGGAAAAAACCTTTAGTACTGTACTATGAAATTGGTTCTGTCATTTTGCCACACTTGGTTGATTTTTTCTTTGAAAAAGACCGTAAATATTGAAATCAGTATGCGATAGTAGGGGAATCACATTAAAAACGGGACAAAGTGTGGCGATTTTAGTGGAATGATATTTCTCGATACTGATCTTTACCGATATCACCAAATTTTTATCAGTCCTTTTTAAATCTGCTGAAATCGAAAAGTTAATTGAATAAAAAAATTGCAGCGGAACATAGTGAAACAGAAGAAATCACCTTTATAAGTTTGCCCTGTAGAGTGCATGTTTTGGCTCTGAACTGCAACAATTTTCAGTGCTAGATTTGGTGCCCAAATTTTAATGTAGGAAAGGAGAGAGAACAAACAGCAGAAACAAAACTGCAAATTTGGATTATTTAATGTCTGATGTTCAGGGCTGTGGAGTCGGTAAGCCAAAGCCCGACTCCAACTCCGACTCCTCAATTTCCCCTAACTCCGACTCCAACTCCAACAAAATGGGCACCGACTCCACGACTCTGACTCCGACTCCACAGGCCTGCTGATGTTTTATTCTGCAAGGGCTCCTGAGTTTTGCACAAGTTAGGAATGGACATAAAACTATTTTTGTTTTTCTTGGTAACCAATGTAATTTCTTCAGCATATCTGCATTTTTTTATACATACCCATGATAGTGTTTGGTTCCTGATATAGGTAGATTCCAGTTGACAACATATGCTATCAGATGCAGGTTTATATTACACAGTCAATTGTGCTAGTTTATATTACAATAGGATTTTTAATATTTGTTTCATAAAAATGTAATCATTACAAAAAAAAACGGTAACACACCATAATAAAACCACTTCATAAAATAATTTATGTGACTCATCACTGGAAATCTATGCTAATCTCTACTAGGCATACATATGGCATTTAAAACCCACACACCAATACTCTACTAATTAGCTAATCAACCTTAATTAGATATTACTGTTCCAAACTAAAGAATGTCAGACTCAAAGCATTTCAGAGCTAAAATGAAAATGAATATTTGGAACTGATACCTTGTAATTGATGTGTTTATTTTATGCATTACAAACAGTATGAATCATTTTAAACAAAGGATCGCTGAGTAAAAAAAATAACCTGAATCCCTGTCAAAGGAGCTACAATTAGATAGAAAGTTGGGGAAATAATTGTATCACATGGAAAATTTATATGTGTTTGGGCATTGTTACATGTATTAAGGACTAAACCAGTTGAAGCTGCCATATTGTTTGCGTGATATGTAATGACATATTTCTCATTGACCGTTGAAACAATGACCTCCGGCATATTATCATGGAATACTACATGATATTTGCCAATCTTACCTTTTAAATATAACATCTGTCTGATATAGAGGTCCCCATGTTTTTACTGAAACACATAACATACAAGTTATAAGGTTTTAACACATGAGTGTAGCTTGAGGGCACAAAAGGTTATGATCACACTCATGCGTTAAATCTCGAGAGAAGTCCTTTGGTCAAAAGGAATAAGAGCTTTCCCTATTAAATGAAAAAAAGAACAACTTTATAAAGGGACCAATGCATAATTTCACATGTAGGGGATAAAGGATATGGTTTAGGTGAAAACTGAAAGCCAAATGCTAATGGACCTTTGGCTACATGACTCTTTTGACACTAGTTTAACAGTAGTAGATGTCTCTTTAAATAACAGTTAAAACTAGAAATCTTGACATATTGATGATCCCTTTGTGCAGAGTTTGTATAGGTTTGAGGTGGAACATTTACTCTATGCTAAATAAATATGGAACAAAATCACACTCTAGCTTTCTTATGGCTTGAGTTGTGGTGGCAACAGGGCTAGTGTTGTAAGGAATCTAGCTATTTATTTCCTCTTCTGCTTCCTCTCCTGTTCGCTGGCATCTGAGCCTCCACTTGCTGCTCAGTGCTGTATCAGGTATGTCTTCTGGAAAATTTGCACTGTTTCAGGTATGTCTTCTGGAAAATATGCACTGTTTCAGGTATATGCCTTCTGGAAATTTTGCACTGTTTTACGTATGTCCGTTGGCATTTTTCCTATATGGTGACACATCACAAGCAGGCTGTGAGATGTTAGATATAGGACAGCAATTTTTGCCATAAATTTGAAACATTAGAAAAAAGTTAAAGTTTCATACCTTGAAGATTTTCTTTAACCTTCTATGTAGGTATAGCAATGCATTTAGTTTGCAGGTTGGGGTTCACAGCTTCTTTCTCTGGTTGTAAATATTTATAAAGCATTTATAAAGGATCAATAAAAATGTTTCTCCATAAAAAAAAATCATTATCAATAAATATTGATTAGTTGACAGGGCACATTCTGCAGTGTTATTCAGTGAGATTGCCCTTCCATTGCAGATCATTATAGATACTGATATTCGTTTTCGAGGGGAACACTTTTTTGACTGTGGTATGAACATGTCCACAGGGAGTAATAGGTTAAACTAGTCTGAGGTAGGTGAATCCTTCTGGGCAATAAAGTGGTCTTTGAACAGCTTAGTAAAAATTCACAAACTTTTTTTTATCATTGGGTTGAAAGTGGCAAAAATAATTTTCACTGGATTTTTTTTCTCTACCAAACTGATGGCAAAGGTGAAAAGTCATGGGAAAAGTCACAAAAGTTTAATCAACTGACAAAAATAAAATGTTACTATGGAAAAAATAAAATTCACTTCTTAAAATTCTGTGTGATCTGCAAATAACTTCTTTAAAGGCTAACTCTAGTCATGAACATTTATTATATAAAGTTCAGTTGAAAACAGTGGCACTAGCTTGTTTGGGGAGTCATTTATTTATCCAGCAGATCAAATATGTCTATCATCAATAAATCTCCTTCTCCAAAAGGAAAAGAAAACGGTTGCAAATTTTGTATTGTAAACATTGTAAGCCTTGTGAATGACAACCTGCCAACTAGGCTTTAGAATATTACACCAACTCTAGAAAGATCTGTTTTAGAGTTCCTGGAGCTTGTAGAGGATATGTACTTCTAAACCAATCTGTGACATATAATAGAATTATACAAAAATGCTCATTTAATGGATGGAGACACATTGAGCTGGAAGGGAGAATTAAGGCAATGAGCCCTAAGATATGTATGCAGACATTTTTATTTCCTTCTGGAGGAGTGGTTTGACTATATTTAACAGGGAACATTGTACACACTAACTAAGAACTACATATACTCTACAGATGAGGACTGGAAGTCTGAAACAGATCTGTTTAGGAGTGGTTTGATATTTTATAGCCCAGTGAGTGGTTAAAAAACACCACTGAAAACAATTACATAAAACAAACAATTACACAATGACCCACATCACTATTACAAACCCTACCTGATATATATGCTTAACCACAGTTTTGAGCATGAAATATTTATAGCAAAATTAGTGTATTATTATAAGTCCGCCAGCCTTGGAAGCTAAAGGTCCAGAACAAATTGGAATGGTTAAACAAGGGGGTGCTATGCTAGAGTGTATGCCAAGAACACAAGTAATACTTTTATTAAACTAAGGTATAAAACCCTGCAAGGTTACATCTCCTAGGCCCTGGATTACTGAGAAATACCTGTAGGGCCCAGGCCCTGTTTATATTAGGAGGATTACTTATGAGTAATACATGTCTGCATTGTACACGTAGGGTAATAGTAATAAAAGAGGGCATCAGTGGTTATTTCACTTGCTGAGGTGAGCTATAACAGAAACTTACTATGTTAGGGTAGGCCTAATCTGGATATACGTATATGCTTGAGACTTGAGAAAGGGAGGACAGACCTCTTGAAATCTAAACTGACCGTTAGTCCAATAAAAAAGGTATCACCAAGTATTGCAATACAAATCTCTCTCTCTCTCTCTCTGTATATATATATATATATATATATATATATATATATATATATACACACATACATAAGGAGCAGTAATTTCCTTTAGCACATGAATGGTAGATCATTGAACAAATGCTTTGAGGATTTTACTCACCTGGCTACACATGCTAAGGCTATAAATGAGCAATGATTCTCTGTTATTGCCAATGTTTACTAATTACCAGTGAGATTCTTTATTATCTATTCGGCATGAAAATGTCATTATATTTTACTAGCTATGCACAGGTTGTTGGCAATATCGTTATTAAAAGCTAAAAGGCAATGAACTTCGGTTACTATTTTCTATTTGAATTACACATTTATAATTTAGCAGGCTAATTGCAAATGAACTATGCCAGTCTGACTTAATACTGAATGCTGTAGTTGGTACATGCTTGCATGCTTTATTACATGTTTTATATTGTCCACTAAATCAACAGGTTATTGGTGGGTTATTTAGTATAATTGTCTTGTGCATTTGTCTTAAAGGAGAACTAAATGTCCAAAAAAAAAGACATTAAAAAAATACCTTATAGTAAGTTGAAACATTCCAGTCACAGCTTGAACTGTGCTGTCATTTCACTGCAGTGAGGCAGACTTCACAGTGCTTAGGCTGACACAGGAGCCAGTGGGAAGCTCCGCCGACTTATGCAAGAGCTCACACATCATCACTCTCCTTAAGTTTTTTTTTGGCCAGTGAGGGGAGTGTTCTCATTTGCCTCACAATGAATGTGATGAAGTGTAAACCCTTTTGCACTGCCAATTCAACGAAGTGGCCAGAGTGTCACGCTAGCTCCTCTATCATCCTGTGAAGTTTGCCTCGGTGCAGTGAAATGACAGCCCAGTTTTTTCTTTGGACTTTTAGTTCTCCTTTAAGTGATGTTTTCAAAATCAGGCATGAGTTTAAATTTGCAATAAGTTTACTATATATAAATAGAAAGTAAGCTCAAGTTCTTTTAGCGGGTACTGTTTTTTATTATTGGAGACTGCCCACAAAGTGTCTACTCCAGCCCCACCCAACAGGCAGGGATGTAGCAATAGGGGTTGCAGTAGCCCTTCTGCAGCCCTGCATGAACTGTACCTGGTGTGTTTTTGTTTAGTAAATTTGTTTTGGTCAGGGGGTTGGAAGGGGTGACTCTGCAGGAGGGAGTGGGCCCAGTTCTTACTGAATGGTGTCATTATAATCCTTTGTATTTAGTAATTTTAGGGTTAAATGGGTTAAAGATGCTATGCCATAAATGGCAATATTCCCCTTTAAAGAGGGAAAAATATAAATATAAAGTGCAAACAGACACTGATTCCCTACTCTTTATTCCCTAAGTGGTGTATTTCTTTGGCAAAGAAACGAATAGCGTTGAATGCTATTTCATGAGTTGTCAGTAGTGGATGCATAGTGATGCAAATTTGATCAAACAAAATGAAATGACATTATCTTTACAATGTCACTTTAATTGAATAAAATTTAATTGAATTGAATTAAGTGAATATCACATCCCTTTCTGTGTCACCTTATTCCTAGTTCACTGCACCACACCATTGCCCTGCTGTCAACCCCTACTTTACCACCTTGGTGAATAGGTGAAAGTTGTTTGCAAAGAGCTCCACAAATATATGATCATCATAATGATCTGAATTGGTTTCCTTATTAGATTTCCTGTGTTAGGAATGCAGGAAGTGACAAAGGTAAAGCTTTACCTCCCTTCCCATTTATAGTAAAAGACAAATACCACCATAAACGTTATTATTAAATTACCAATGATTTACAAGGCCATGACAGCAAGATAGTAAGGAAATAAAAAAATTAATCTTATTCATTCAAAAGAATCCTATTGTTCTTATTAGCAAAGGTTCAATTAATTATGTAACTATAATTAGCTTTCCAGGGCTATTTGAATTATATGTATAAACATAAAAAGAATATAGTAATTTTGCACTCAATCTCAACAAAGGAGAATATCTCATTTACAATTTATTATACCCTCTACTGAACCTTCAATTTTTGAGGAAGATGATAAGGGATCTCAGTAAAGTGAGATGTAATTTCTCTTTGCCTCATTTCATTGCTTTTAGTGATGACATTATGGAAAAATACACCTCAGTAGGGAGTGTTGACAGTTTGCTTATTGGCTTAATGTACAAAATAAACATTCTGAATATTTTAATTTAACTCATACAACTTGGACATAACTATTTTTTATTCTCTCTCCCCCTCTCAGAAACCAATAAACTCACAGGATGTGGGGTTGGAAGTATAATTAAAAGCACAGAAAAACCAACAAATAAAAATTGCCCTGATATCTTCATAATGATGTTTTTAGCCATTGCCTTCCTCCTGCTTGTAAATACAGTCTTGATTGTGGCCTCCATCCATCTACTGACTTCTTTGCCAGTTCTCACATGCGCAGAAGCAGTACATCTAATCACTTTGGCAGTAAGAAAGAGGAAGCAATAATAAGATCAGAATGTGACCTGAGATTTCCAAAATCAATACCATCTGGATGAACAAGCAGGAGAAAAGCTATGGACTAAAAAACTGTTCGGTATGTATGTATAATTTTATTTATAAAACGCCACAAATTTACACAGTGCTGTACAATTCAGCAATACAAATATAGTACAGACATGGGAAAAGTGCATTACACAATACAAGCATAATATTACAAGGATACATCACTTTATGTGCCAGGTTGTTGTTGACACAAGAGGTTGAAGGTCCCTGCCCTGTAGAGCTTACAATCTAGGTAAGGTGATTGTCCTAAGCTCTCCTAGCATCATGTTCTATGTTGCTTTAGTTCCCCCCCTTTAATTTGTGTTCCAAACTTTCTGAAAGATTTTTAGGAAAAATTATATTTTATTTTAAAAATATGTTTCCTTCATTGGGCTTTCATGAATATGTAACTCCATAGAAAAGAATAGGACTAGGCAGATGTTGATTTAACAACAATATAAATAAAACAAAAAGAAAATAATACAAAATAAATAAATAAAAGAATTCAACCTGAAGATAATTTTTTGTACAATGTATGAATAACTGCCAAGCTACTCCAAATGAGAATTTCTCTTTTTTTCTAAGGTTACTGGTCCTTTAAGGTAATCTCTGTGCTCACTCTGAGCAGGTAAAAATGATTCTTTGTAGGTTCTGGTTCGGGAGTGGATAATAAATCTGTGTCCTACACATAGCAAGTACATAGAGTATAAGGTCCATATTTATATAGATGGTCTTTGGCTGATGAACCCCATCCAGAACCAAGGGAAAGGTTTAATACCATTAATTCTGTAACATCTGTAGCATTTCCCACATAGCTTATTATATGTGTAATGTTACCAGGCTACCTCTGTTCCTAGGTGTTAAACTCTATTTACCTTTAGTAGGCTGTTGGTGGCTGTGAATGTTTATAATATACTGAATAAATGGGTCCAATGAATTCTTTATAATTTAATATGAACTTTTTTTGTATATTCTCTATTTGTATATGTATATTTGTAGAGAAACATGTTATATAACAAATAGATGTTGCATTTCCAATGGATCATGGTGGGTTTTAACATATAATAGTTACTGTAAGAAAATATATCCTTGCATACATTAAACAATGAGCCAAAACCATATAGGGGGTATTCCATGCTAGCTTGAGCCATCAAGTATCAGTATATGCTGTAAAAAACAGAAAGGAAGAAGATAAGCATTTAATCAAAGAAAGAAAATTTTCTATCAAGGGGTTTTCCAAATCCATTTTGAACTTGGTTTATTAGGATAATAAAGAGCAAAGTATACATTGCTTCAATGGGATTACTAAAGGTGTATGGTATTTATGGCAGGTGTAAATACACATCATCATGATGATCTTGGAATAGTACCCTAATTTAAAAATCCTCTTGAAACTTCCTGATGCAAGATCCATTGGGCACACAATGGGAAAATTAGCTCTTCTACCGTTCTGTGCTAGGGCAAGGACTAGCTTTTTGCCAATCATTTCTGAAATGCCCTATTACAGAAGCTTCAATATCCAAAGTTCTACTGAAGACAGTGGAACAGCAGTGAGCAACAAATATGCACATCACATGGAACATACTATCCCTCCAATTTTAACAAACCATTTCAAACACTGACTGGAATGTTTTGATCTGCATGCCCAAGGTAACTATTTGATTTCATCTATGGACTGCACATATTTCTAAATTGGTGGCATTTTGTATGAGGATGATGAACATTCCAAAATGATATGCTCAAAGACAGAGCCGGGCCAAGGTTTTTTGCGCCCTAGGTGGAGTAACGAAAATGCCCCCCCAGGTGGCCAACTCTCCCTCACCTGCATAATCCCCATAGGCATGCGCAGGCCATTTAATTGGGGTGTGCCCCCAAAGAAGAAATTCTTAAAGGTAAAGTTTTTCCCTGTCCCCCTCCTTGTTGTCCCCATCCCTGCTGCCCCTCTCTTTGTTGCTTTCCTTCCCCTGCTGCCCCCTCCATGTTGCTTTCCTTCCCCTGCTGCCCCCCTCCCTGTTGCTTTCCTTCCCCTGCTGCCCCCCTCCCTGCTGATTTCCTTCAACTTCTGCCCCCCTCCCTGCTGATTTCCTTCCCCTGAGCTACCTGCCCCATATACCCCCTATTCCCCATACTGTGCTGCCTGCCCTATAACCCCCCTCCCACACTGTGCTGCTTGCCCCACAACCCCCCTCCCACCCTG
>JAKJJM010020647.1:0-10147 GCA_021901965.1 Pipa carvalhoi | reverse complement strand
GATGGTAAAAGAAGCAATATCCCTCCACCTCTGACCATTGTCTGTTAACGTCATGCTTAAAATGACATGGTAAATGACATCATTAATATTGTCACTGATATTACCTTATATATTTTGTTGGCAGCAATTAAACAGTTCTCTTCCAAGAGTTCTGTAAGCATAAATGTAATACATGATGTGTCCCATGGCAACAAACAAGACTGAGATAATCACAAGGAGACCAAAGGATTCTGGGTGTGGGGCTATGATTACCATAACAAAATGAAGCAAATCTAGAAGACAGTTCATGGAATCCTGAACACCATTTATAATCCCTCGTTCTGACTCTTTTGCATTTTCTTGAATCAGTTGTGTGACAGTTAAATCAAAAGACCAGAGACCTGTAAAATGAAGCATTTAACATTTAGGTATAGTTTTATTATGCATCTAATATATAAATTAATTATGTTGTAAGCAAAAGTAAATGGTAATTACAGTTCTGTCCTTTGCTTAGTACTGACATATTATTACAAATGCACTAAAGCTCTGGAATCAACACCTCACACAACCTACTGGCGTACTGTTTGCCATGCAGCCAAATATTCTGTCAGCTCATTTAGAGCTAGGCTACACAGTTTGCTAATTTTACAGTCACCCTCCACCCTTCCTCTGAGCATCAGTGAATGCCAACGTGCATTAATTTACATGTAATAGATTTAAAATGCAGTTCCTTTGATTTCACCAGCGCTGCTGAATAATTTGTCCATGTTTTATACACCTTGGGGAATGTCACACATGTCTTTTATATCATCAGTAAAAGGCATATTGCATTAAAGGTTTCTTTCAGCCAGTTACAAACCCACTAAGCTAAGTCTTATCTTATATAACTTTTTCATGATCTGTATGTGCAGAGCCAACCTGTACAAATTTCCACAACCGTTGTCTAGTCAATAAAATCAGTTTGGTGTGAGCTCCCGTCAGTAAAGTCATGTTGCTTGTGGCTCCTAAACAGTCTTTTTTCAATGATCAGTTAGAAAAACATTAGTCAATAATATTTCTTTATAAAGTATAATATATAAATAAGAACATTGAACTTACCAGCTCTTGCAGCAATGACGCCTGTGAACAACAGGATTACTGATAGAGAAGGTTCTTTGTTGAAACTAAACTGTGAAATTGTGTGTGCAGATACATTGTACAATCCAGCTGATATATTAGCTTCTGCCCATATTTGAAGTTTATCTGCAGAAAGCGAATACTCTTCATATTTGTTGCTTATGTTGAAAAATGGTGAAGTTAACATATTAAAAGACCCTCCAGGTATAAATACAGATGCCAAACAAAACAGTAGGCTAGAAAGCTGTGCAATGCCAGAGATACCGCCTGTTTTTACCAAACCGCATCTCTTCTGGAGCCAAGTGAATACCAGAGTTCCAAGTATGCCTACAATGGCTGATACTCCAATTAGAATACTCAACACTGAGCTACTCAGACCTTGTGTGTAAGCATATCCAACTGTTATTGAGTCAAAACCTAAAACAGTCATGTACAGGAAAGAAAGAGCTACACCAGCCAGGAAAAAAGGCTGCTTGTGATACAAAATCCATCCATTGCGAAAGGTGTGGAAGGGTTTGACAATTTTAGATGCACAGCTGGTTTTGTCCAGTTTTCCAGACTGAGAATCCTCAAGTACATTCTGGATAACAAAGGTTCCATTTTCATTTGACTTATCTTCTGTCGTGGATTGGTTTTCTGATAAATAAGTACAAATATATTTCAAATCTGACTTTTTTTAAGCAAATGAAAGTATACATTAGTCATAGGTTATTGCTAGACTTGTATCACTGGCCACACTGGTCATATACTAAAGGGGTTATTTATTAAAGGGCGAATTTGGCTTCTAATCTGTTCACGTCATTATGATCAGAATCCTCTTCTCCTTATTTATAAAGCAGTAGATAGACTTGTTAAACAGGTGGACAGCGTCAGACACTGTTGGATGTGTAGTTCCGCATAGTCAGTTGGATAATAGTGGGATGCATAGTCATGCAAATTCCCCCAGTGAAGGGCAGTGACCTCATCCTCACAATGTGCCACTAACTGTATATAAGTGAATAATAAATCTATTTCTATGTCTCCCTGTCCCTAGTTCATCCTCACAATGTCCCATTAACTGTATATAAGTGAATAATAAATCTATTTCTATGTCACCTTGTCATTAGTTTATGTTCTCACTTAGTTGCAAGGTTTGTTGTCATTTTTGAATAAATAGTTGCCTTATGCAACACTGGAGTCCTGCCATCAACCTCTCAATATGCTACTCTGATGTGGCAAAGTCACATGGGTGAATTCAGAGCAGTACGCCTTGCGGAATTAGCTTCTTTGACAGACTTGTTTGCTGAATAGCCGAATTACCTGTGCATGCGCATGCAAAGTGATGCAAAGAGCTCTATAAGTCCGCGACCATCATAAGCAGTGCCGTAGATACAGTTTGTGACACCCGGGGCGGTGGAGGCAGCCGCCCCTTTGGTCGGGAAAATGCCGCCCCCACAGCATGCCCACCCCATGTGCTGCCCCACTTTTGTATTATGTAGTAGTCAGGTGAATAAAGCACTTTGACTAACCTCAAACCATTTGTTAATTAGCCACTTGGGAGAGCAGCATTATCCCTCTTATTTTAATTTTTCTCCCTCCTTTTTATTTTAAGTATTTGTAAACACTATCAGGGAGCTGGTACCCACACTACTCAATTCAATTCAATGTATTTATTTATCTGTATCTATTTATATGTAGTGCTGAATTTAGAAAAAAAAAAAAAAATATATATATATATAGAATTAGCCTGAATATCAAATTGTTTCACAATATATAATCAGGCTGTTATTAAGAAATATTTTTCAAAGACACATTTCATTACTTTAATATCTCGCTTTACAAGAGGCTGGATTGAATGGAGCAAGCAGCTGCACAGGAAATGTGGCACAGGAAACGGAAAGGAGGGGAGATTAGGGCACTGTGCAGCCAAACAGACGAGCAGCAAGGAAAGAAAAGGGAGTTAAACATGAGCAGGGGAAGTATGTCAGAGCATGACAGAGAGAATACAGACAAAATAAATATGATTTGAAAAGAGACTGGGTGTTTGCAACACAAACAAAGGTTTCAGTGTCAACTTTCACATTAAGGGCAGTCCTATGCAACATGTAGAGAACTGTAGCAACACTGTTTTTCTTACAAAATCATGGTGAAAAGCAAAGCAGAATTTAAAAAAGAAAATTGAACCACCCTCCCTTCCCATGCTATAAAGATGCTGGTTTAACCCTACAACCAGGCAACCCGGTGATTTGCTACCGGTAAACCATGGGCCAAGTGATGTGGTCACATACCCAAAGACAGTTAAATCTGGTTGCTAGCCCAGCATGACCCAGCTGAAAAGAAGCTTGGATGCATTTCTACAAAACACAGCATTTTAGAATTGCAGTTATACATTTCTTTCTTAAAGGGACACTAACCTCCAAAAAAATAGAAAAAGAAAGTTGCAAGTCGGACTGAAAGCTGAACAGGGGCAGTGATGGTTAAAAAAATTATTTTTTACAAGTAAAATGTAGGAATAAGTACCACACCAATCTTACTAGTATTTCTGTTCTTTTTATGGTATTACTGGTCCTTCAAACACTGCAGTTCTCATAGATTATATATGAAAGAAATTTTAGAGAACTAATACCTCACTAATACATCCCTACATGTGCTATGGGCCTGAAATTGTGATTCTCAACTTTTGTTTCATCAGATGTTGTAGAACTACTATCCCCAGAATTCAAAAGTATCTGGAAATGACTTGCTTGAAATATAATCAGCTTTATTGTTTCCACAGCTTTTCACTTTGTCTAGAGTGTAGAAAGTTAAAGATTTACCATCAGCTCCATGCACATTTAATAGTTTCATTTCCATGTTCTCTCCTTTGGAAAGATTCTTTTTGGCTAATTCTGGTGTCTTCACATACACCTTCCACAGGAGAAAGTATTCAATACACACTGACATAAGGTTCCAACCAGAAATGAATCCACATCCAATCACTAGTGAACCAAAGGTCATTATCTGACCAACTGCCATTGGAGCCAAAATATTTGTTACTTGATCTATTCTTCTGATAGTGGCATTCATTTCTGCAATAATAAGAAGACGGATAGACATGTTTATGTTAGTTAAGACGTCAGTTCTAAAATAGGTTTTGCATGACTTGAACATGTGTAGGAGGGTCCTAATACTATTACACAGAAGCTGGGTTGAAATGAACATAAAAACATAAGCTAAATTGAAGTAGCAAAATGAGTAGAGCATGTCAGCAGGTAAATGTCACTGCTGAAGAGACATGGTTCCTTTCAGTTCCTGGAGCAGTGCATGGGAGACCGTCATCTACGGACACATCGAGGAACAAGAAGGGACCAGAGCAGCAGCAGAAGGGGAGTGCACTAGCTGAATAGCTTGTTTCTTCCTAAAAGGTACATTTCATTTTAACAAAAGTAAAATTGTAAAAATGTCTAATAATGTTTCAATGTTCTTTTTTTGCCCCCATTCCAAACTTCCACTTCAGAACACAGAGTAACTGGAAGAGCTGAACTGTAACTTTTTGTGACAGATGCAGGAACTGCTGTAGTGTAACTCTGTGTAGGAACATCAGAGCAGGAATAGCACAATGTGAGAGACTCTGCACCACAGATTGGAAAGTGAGACTGGGAAACAGACACAAACTAAATTCTTGAGACACAAGGCGCCAGAAACAGGCACAGTAAACAAGAGAGGAATGAACTGAAATACTGTGCCAACCTGAAGCTCATGCACTATGCTAAAGCAGAGCAAGCTATTTGAATTCTCTTCCACCATGTCAGTGCTTTGATGGGCAGCTAGGATGTGAGCAGAGGGCTGGGAGCTGGCAACCTGCTGGTCCAGAACAATAGCTTAGGTGGAGTTTAGGGGCCGGATTTTCCAAGCGTCGAATGCCTCCGTATTTACCTTTGCGAAGGCATTTCCGTGAAGTGCATGAGGCACCGCTGAAATTGTCGCGGACGCGCTTCATGCACTTCAAAGAACAGGCAAACAGAGTTTCTGCGAGCGGCAGACAAAACTCTGTTCGCCTGTTCTTGAAGTGCATGAAGCGCGTCCGTGACTATTTCAGCGGCGCGCCTCATGCACTTCGTGGAAATGCCTTCGCAAAGGCAAATACGGAGGAGACATTTGCCGCTTGGAAAATCTGGCCCTAGGTTTAGCAAATAGACTAAATAGCCTAAAAGTGGTGCTTTTGAATTAGTTTGTCCATTTACAAGTAGGCCTCAATGGTATTTTACATACACCTGTTTACTAGAACAGTTTACCTATCACACCATATGAGTGTATATCTGCTAATTGGGTGAAATCTTTCTCCAGAAACAAAACATTTTGCATCAAAAAAAAAAAAATCAGATTGCAACAATTTGGTCACAAAAATCCTCAATTACATTTCCTCTTGGTGAAAAAAATCATTTTGTAAAGATTTTTTTTTTCTAGTAAAACCAAGAAAATTGAAAATGCTGAAAATAACAATATTTTCAAGCCAACCTTTATGGATATGCTCTACATTTTCATCTTCATTCTATATCTTAATATTTAAAGAATAAATGGAATAAACCAGTAAAACATCAAACATGGCCAATAAGCAAAGATCAGATCAATTATTGTTACCTGCCAGAGTATGTTTATCTCCACCTGAAACAACCACTATCCAGTCTCTTTCTATGGTGATGCCGGTAGCCAGGCTCCCTATGTTTGCAGTGCTTGCAATAATTATTACCAAGATGTAGCACACTGTCTGTGGAATATAAAAAAATATGCAATGCAAGTCATGGACATTTTTAAGAATGGGTACCCACAGCACATTATACACTAGACACTGAATCTATCTGTCTGCTGGACACTGGGCACAATATCAGGGTATATGATGGGCAGTGAATAAAAGTATATCTGATGGATATGGGGCACTTAATATTTGTTGGTATGCCTGATGGCACTGTACAGTGAACACAACATATGACTGGGCATTTGGTATTATATATGGTATATCTGATGGGTGCTGGGTATTGAATAAAAGAGTATGTATAGACCATGGGCATTTTATTTAGTTATAAGTGGACATAGTATCAGTGTATGTGTGGGCACTGTGACTGTGAATGTATAATGGGCATTTTGCTCTGTATATAGCCACGTCTGGGGAATAATTTGCATTGTAACATTATATGTCTGTGTTTTCATCAGTAAAACTGTTTGAGCACTGTACCTGGGTTTGTCTGATGGTCACAGGGACCTTTATCTGGGTATGTGTGATGTGCATTTTATCTGGGTATGTATGTTAGGCATTGCATCTGGGTATGTCTGCAAGGAAGTACTGTAGCACTGTACATTGGTATGTCTCATGGGTTTTGGCTGCATAAGACTGGCGCTATGTATTGTATGCCTGATGATAATGCTGTAATGGTATTACTTGAGGTTATTCAAGGTTATTCCATAATCATTGTACCAACTATAGAGAAATTGAGTATTTTTGCTTGCAGTTGATAATACACATGCATGTTTGTCCCAATCTGCAATGAATAGTGCATAGACTTTGCTTCTTCTTTTAATAAAACGGCCATGATGTTATTAATTGCTTAATGTGGAATCGGGGATAAAGGCTCCCAGTAGAATCAAAATGAGTGCAGCTTGGAAAGGTACCCGGTATAATTTTCCTGGAACTCTGCCTTCTATTTGGGTATTTCTGTTGAGTATTTCTCACAGTATGTGGTCATATGTATGATAGATATTGTACATTTTATCTAGATGGATACCTGCTAGGTAATAGGCAATGTGTACTCTAAATAGCTGCTGCCCGCCAGGCATTATGTAATATAGCAAATCTGCTGGCAACTGTATAATGTAGCCACTGAGCAAATGAACTAGACAACTGAGGGCAGTAACCCAACGTTGGCCACTGGGCAAAATGTTTAACTCCTAGCCATTAAGCAGTAAGGGATGTAGCTAACCACTGGTCACTCAACAAATGAACTACAAATAATGTTTCATGTGGAAATCCAATGGCCACAAGCAATATTTATTCAGACTGTAGCCAGTGGACACTTAAATAAACATACCCATAGAGAAATATGTAAGGTAACCAATTGATATAAATGAACTAGTGCTACTGAGCAATATGTTGGTTTGCTGTATGCAGGAAAGCATGTGTATATAGCTAGATGCTAGGCAAAAGTACAGATCACCTGAGCAATGGATAATGTAATCTGCTGAACACTGGTCAAGATAAGATAAAAGATAAGATTGAATTTATTGTCACTAAGAGTGTACACACCAGCGAAAAACATGTTTACAAAATACCACATGATACATGCAATGATAAAACTGCATCACAGAGCATATAAGACACAAATATTGCATCATAGCACATATAAGGACATAAATCACAGTTACAGTTACCAAGGGTTTATAGGTTTAAGAATTTGTTCATGGTGACAATTGCTTCAGGAAAGAAGCTTTTCCTGAACCCGTTCATGTGAGACTGCAGGCATCTGTAACATCTGCCAGATGGTAGGAGACAGAACAAATCCTGGTTCGGGTGGAATCCGTCATGGATATTATTCTGTGCTCTGTGTAAGCAACACTTGTGATAAATGTCCTCGATAGGAGTTAGTTGGATACCACCAATGCTCTGGGCTGTTTTTACAACCCTTTGAAGTGGTATACGATCTGATGTACAGCAGTTCCCGTACCATGTTGTTAGACAGTATGTGAGGATGCTCTCAATGGTGCATCGGTAGAAGTCGACCAAGATCCTTGTGCATACCTGAGCTTATCTGAGGCTCCTTAGGAAGCTGTTGGGCTTTTTTAACAGACCTAGATGAGTGAAGGGTCCAAGATAGGTTGTTGGATATTTGGATGCCAAGGAATTTAAAACTGCCCACCCGCTCCACTACCTACCCATGGATATGGACTGGGAGATAGTCGTGCTTGCTTCCTCTTCTAAAGTCTACTATCATCTCTTTGATCGTCTTTGCATTGAGTAACAGCATATTTTGGTCAGACCAGGATACTAGATTATGAACTTCCTTCATATAGTCCGATTCATCGTTCCCTTTTATCAGACCCAGCACAGTAATATCATTGGCAAACTTGATGATTAGATTTGTATCCTGTGTGGGAGTGTAGTCGTGGGTGAATAAGGAGTAGAGGAATGAACTTAGCACGCATCCTTGTGGCAAATCTGTATTTAGGCTGATAGGGAATTATTCAGCCTAACAGTCTGACCTCTGTTAGTCAGAAAATCCAGGATTCAGTTTTGCAGGGATGTAACGATGCCTAGGTGGTCAAGTTTTGGGATTAACTTGGATGGCATAACAGTGTTGAACGCTGAGCTGAAGTTGATGAACAGAATTCTGGCGTATGAGTCCTTGCCATTGAGATGTGATAGGGCCGCCTGCATTGACAAAGCGATGGCATCCTCAGTGGACCTGTTCCTACAGTAGGCAAACTGACATGGGTTCAGTGAGGCAGGTAGGCTAGACTTTAGGTGGGGTAGCACCAGTCTCTCCAGGCACTTTGCAATGAGGGAGGTCAGTGCTATTGGACGGAAGTCATTAGGGTCTGAAGCAGTACGAGATTTGGGAACAGGAACGATTATGGCAGATTGGGGTAGGACTGAATGTGACTTGGGATTAGACAACAAACTGTCATTTCCAAGCCAAAATGTGCAAAGAGCATATATTAGTGCAAATAAGAAAGTCTCCATTATATTTCAGTTAATATTAGGACAATTCTACAATCACTATCAATTTTTTATTATTATTAGCATCCCATGGGAAATTGAATTCTTGTTACTAAACTATTTCTGTAGTGAAAGCCAGAACTGCTTCACATGTAATGGTAAACAAGGTGTAAACGCCTTCACATCTAATGGTAAACAGGTAAACAAGGTGTAAATGCCTTCACATCTAATGGTAAACAGGTGTAAACACCTTCACATCTAATGGTAAACAGGTAAACAAGGTGTAAACACCTTCACATCTAATGGTAAACAGGTAAACAAGGTGTAAACGCCTTCACATCTAATGGTAAACAGGTAAACAAGATGTAAACACTGTCACATCTAATGGGCAACCACAACTAGCACTATTCCACAGCACACTCAGGTGATTTTACTCCTCTTGGACTGACGGATTGATTTTTATGTAATCTGGACACATAGCCAAACCTTATACAAAGCAGATGTCTGCCAGCACCAAGCAACTGAATTGCTCAAGAATTTGCAAGTCTAGACATCCTTATGTAAAGCTCTCTTGATAACAAAAATGTCACAAGAGAGAAGGTGTACAATTTTATTGAGGGCTGCATATAAAATAAATCATAGAATATCATTTTTTCATTATACTCAAATAATTCTGCATGAGACTGAATGCTAACAACAGAATATCATCTGCATGATGAAAATATATACTGCACATGCATCAAATTTAGTTATCATCATATATAATCACATCCCATGCACACTTTCTAAATATTCCTTTCTAACACTTAGCAATCACAATATTCCCTACTTGTAGAGTACCAAGCCATGGGCAAAAATCAAGGCAAAGCTCCTTCACAGATAATGTTCAGCCAACTGGACCACTCATTTGTTTTGTTTGCACATTTCTCAGAAGACTAACCATTTGCTGTTCTTATGCACTACAGAGTAGCCCGTCCAATTACCGATTTTTTGCACTGCACAATATCCCACCAGCTACCAATTAGTTACATAGCACAATGCATGGTGACCCACCCAGTCACCCATCAGCTGTACCACACAGTAACCTACCCAGCTGCCTGCGATATACACTGCACAACTGTTCCTTTGACTAACCTTAAAACTGGTGATTACCATTAAAAATGTCTCCATTTATGAAGTATGTGCAAATGGTTTTAATGTAAGACAATGAGAAATCACTAGGTCTGATTGTTACTGTCAAAAAAAGTGTAGCAGCAAAACAATCCTTGTGGCATAGTGCTTAAAGGAGAACTATAGTCAGATTACATCTTTACATATGTTGTACTATACCTTAGTGTCAACCCATTCATCCCAGTAGTTGTTTCATCTGAAGCTGGATAATTAAGT
>JAKJJM010020646.1:0-13077 GCA_021901965.1 Pipa carvalhoi | reverse complement strand
ACCGGCCGCTCTGCCTTTTATAAACTCTGTTTTAAATTGCAACAAAGTTTCACCCTCTAAGGGAGCTAGGTCGCTAAGGTAACCCAGCCACAGAGAAACCCCATTTGCTGTATCAGAATGCAGGGAGAAACCTGACCAGGGGGAAAGATTTTAGAGAGACCAATTTTTTTTGTAATGTCTGGGCTAGCCCCAGCCATTACAGGAGCATTCAACACTTTTATGACTGGAGAAAGATCCAGTGAAAGGATAACTGATCTCTTAGATGGTCTACTTGTAAATATAGCTGTAAGGAAGCACTTCATTATAGGATTCTCTCCCCAATGCATATCAGCTTTACAGTCTTCACTAGAGGAACTACTTTGGCTACGTCAGCATTAAAAGACTTGATTTCCTCTTAATTTTCGAAATCAGAAAAAAAACGTGAAAATTCAAAAACCCTTCTTTCTCAGATGAAAAATCTAAATACATTTTCTTTCGAGACAGGTTTGTCACTTGGAAGTTTTTTTGAAGCTTTTTTAAAATGTTCTCACTGCTGCTTTAGAAATGATACATAGAAATTTAGTATTCTGATCTTTAAACAACTTAAAACAACTTATGGAGGCACTCCTTGCAGTCAGGTGAGTCTATGTCTAATTATACACTTCTGTTTATTACTCATCCTCCTAAATTTGTGTTTTTTGTTCCTGTGATATAATGAATCCAGCAAGATAAAGGAAAGAACAAAAATTATAGATAAAACATTAAAAGCAAAATAACAAGAAAATAATGCCTACCCAGCCATCTTAGCAACATTATCTGAGACACTTCCATCATACTACATTTACTAAACTATCTTCCAGACTACTAATAGGAATTAATCATAACATATATACCAAATGTGAACACAAGGTGGAGATAGAGGATAATTATTCTGATGCTCATATAGATGGCACAGAAATGGTTTAAGCAATATTAGTCCAGTTGAATCATTAGAAAGAGTACTGCAGTATTTTATGATACTTTATTTGGACTAATAGTTTGTTGTTTAAGACAAGCTTTCGGGAGCCTTGAAAGTTTGTCTTAAACAATGAACTGTTAGTCCAAATAAAGTATCATATAATAAATACTACAGTACTCATCTTTCTAATCTATTAGCACAGATGATTATTAACATGGATTACATAATTTGATGTCAGCTCCCTTTAATTTCAAACTATAACATTGGCAAAGTGAATTTAAATCAATAAACTTAATCTAGTAATGGCTAGTAATGCACTAAGGTTCAATGAATATTAAGTAAATGGATGTCTTCTAAAGTAGAATACATTTACAATAAGATGCTTAAAAAGGTAGTAATTAAGGGAACTTAGTTGCACTGTTCTTAAAAAATAATCGAACTGTCAGATGCCAAATGTATTGGTACAGTCACAGATAAGAGAGTGAAACACATAAAAATTCAGGGGGTCATTCCGGTAGGTCCGAATTTTCCATCCCGAATTCACTGATAGCGAACTCCCATTATAAAGTCGCGACCGCAACAATTCTTCTATTATAAAATCGCAACCGTGACAATGTTTTTGTCGCGGTCGCGACTTTATAATGGAAGTTCGCTATAAGTGAATTCGGGATGGAAAATTCGGAGTTTCTGGAATGACCAACCCTCAGAGCAGAAGTAACAACTGACAAAACAGAAAGGCCTAAACAAGTAGGACTTTAAATAGGTTCAAGAGAAGCTTCTAGAACTATTGTAATTAATAAAATAATTTTTACATGTCCCAATGATTTAGAAAGGTACAGAAGCTTAAGGAATTAATTAGCCACCAGTACAGGAGTTCCCTTAACATTCTGTCATCTTATAACTAATATAACTTATAACTTATAATATAACTTAACATTCTGTCATCATTTATAACTAATCGGTAATTAGTTATAAATACTGCTTTAGTTAAACAGTTAACAGTATGCACAATGAAGAAATATAATCTCCATTTTACCATTACTAAATTTGAACAAATGTATCACAATCCAGACAGAAATCCTTGTTTGAAAGCAATGTGGTTTTAAAAGCTTTTTCTTCTTCCCTGAAGGGGGCAGCATTAAACAATATTTGAATATTTGGTATATATCATTTCAGACAGTCTAACTTTCTTAGCATGACAATAATCCTGGCATGACAAAATAGCTCAAGATGTGTAAATACACAAAATCATAGTTTGATTGGCCCAACAGAACATCTTCCAGTGGTGGACTGAACAAGCATCAAGTTGAAACAAAACTTTCAGCACTATTTAGAAAGTAGCAATTTTACATTTATTCTCATATTTTACTAAAAATAATGAGCAGGTAAAAAAAAACAAATACAGAAGTAAAAAAAAAAACATGTTAAAGACCAACTTATGCAAAAAAAATGTTTTTTTCCTTGAAATTATATCGGTTTCCAAAAAAACATAGTTAAAGATGTAGTGTACAAAATGTCTAAAATCCTCTTGGCTATAAGGTGTCAAAAAATTAGCTGCCACTTTATTTGGTTTTGCTTTGTAATTGTTTTTCCCTCTGCTGATTGTAACCATATATTATCTGTTTCATAAACAGACTGCTTTCCAGTTCCACTGTTTTCTATGAGACACTAGCGAATACAAGTTCATGAAGTTCCCCAGAAAGGCCACGAGAACAGAATGTAAAGATAAAATATCATGCTTTCTAGAAACATTTTGGAAGGGCGGGTTAAATGTATAGTAGCTATATAGTGGCTCCAGGAAGCGATTACTACTGCTTTCAGGTGCTGAAAGTTTGTGCAGCTCCAGTTAGGAAATGACCAGTTGTTTCAGTAAGTGCTTATTCATTATTTATTTGTATACTAATTACTTGGCTTTATACTATGTTTTTTATTGATTTTTGTTAGCCATATAGAACTATTCCTTTAAGGCTGTTAGCATAGTAAGTATACTTATAGTAAGTATGATATAAGTATATATTATTATATAATATTGGATACTTATATAATACTTATATAAAAATATGTATTATATAAGTATTATATAAGTATTATATAAGTATCCAAATTAATAGCAATGGTTTGGCAACACTGGTAGTGCATACAGGTCAACATAACCCTTTAAATAGACAGACAAATTAAATATTCAGTGTTCAAACCTGCATGTCTGAATAGAATAGTATATAGAATTATTGCACATTGGGCATTGGAGTAGTATAGGGTTCTTTCCTGATAACTTTAAAACTGATCACGTAAAACAATCTACAAACTGCAGCGCTGAATTTAAATTAGCTTAGATGCAAGCAACAGAATGAAACTTTGTTAAGCAACTGTGCAGCATGCATTCAGCACTGTAGTATACCTAATGCATTATTATTCTTTACTACATAGAATTATTTTTGTCTGAATTTAAAGAATTTTTATCTATTTTATAGAATTTAAGTCATTTTGCCTGCATAGACACATCTCAATGTGAAAATTCTGCATGCAGCAGTGCTTCTGAGTTTCTACGCCTTGGACGTTGACCACAGTAACAACCACTACACTATTTGTGGCTATTTACATTAGACTTTCTCCACTTCCCACTATCCTAAATACCAAGGTGGTAATGTGGAATAATTTCATCAAAGGGGGTCAATACACTTACCCCTTAGACTGAGGGGGGCAATTTTATAGAAGCACAGATTTCCATAATTAGTAATACACACTCCGAATCAGTGTATAAATAATCTTTATTAGCCTCTATATAAACACAGTTATATTAAAAACATCTAAAAGACCTCCACAATGGGTCACAATCTATTCCCAAAGAGTTGTGCTAGGGCCCAGTATCTTCCTTCAGTATTCAAATAGACCAACATAAGTCTACAAAGGAGTAATACCAAATAAAGCTGTAACAGTAATGGTGAAACCAGACAGATATCTCAAATACCAATGCTCTGCATAGTTAAATATGAATATGAATCACAAAAACAGCAGGATAGCTAACAGTCACAGTCAAAGTATCGCTACCATCAGTCTGTGTGCATAGGAGACACAGGGTCCAAAAGCATGAAGTAAGTACCTTAGGGGTCAGTGAATGACCCCCTCCCTTCTCGAAACAAATTCAATATGGCTTTAATTGTGCAGCTGCTTGGGACACTGCCTGCCCAACTGTACTGCATTTAAATTTTGAGCTATAATACACTGTATTCAGCTATTTATATGCAAATCATGGATGCTTACTCCATTGAAGCAAAAAGTGAGGTTTGGTGTAGGCCTCATACATATTAACAATTTGTGTCTATATTATACAGACCTTTTACATGTCTATATGATACTTACTATTTCTGTGGTTGGTGAACCCCCACATTCAATATGCTAATCCTGGAAATAAAGGTAAGCAGTATTCATCTATACAACTGGAAATTAAGCAAATATATGTGTTTTTTAATAGTTTCTATCAAATGGCTTTTGATTTATAACATCCCCTTTAAGATTAGGTAACAAACAGAACATCAGCTCCAGAACAGCAGCCAGTCAGTTAGAGGTCTGGATTCCTTGTTATATTTCACAAAGACACTTTATAGAAGAAGGTGCATCAGAGGGTGACAAGCAGAACGGCTGATGACAATAGACAACTTAAGGTTGATAGATATCAGTCTTCCAGATCTCACGCTGTGTATGTTTGAAATCATAAATCATCTGTGTCAATTAAGATTCCTATGCAGCTGTGTTCATTTTCACAGGGCCAAATGGACAGGATCTAATTTGAAGAAAAACTTTCAAAATGCAAATAAAAATAAATTATTGAAATCATACACACAATGGGACAGGATTTAATGAAGGATGAAACTTTCCCTTAGGAGAATAGTGAATTACCATACCTGGTGTATTTATCAAGCAGTAAACTTGACAATCAGTTTTCACTGTGATAACAGTAAACGGGTATAGTTTTATAATTTGCAGATTTCATTAGCATTGCCATTTTCCCCAGGGGGTCCTTTAATTAAAGCCCCACCAGTGAAAATAAAAACTATATGAAATCTTTCAAAATAGTATCAGATATGCAATGAAACCGGTTAGTGAAAATTATTAAAAAAGTAGACTCTGGTAACATTTACCATTATCCCAGTATCCCCTGTAGATCTCCAGAAGGATAATGAAGCGGTCACTAGCCCAAGCCACTCCTTTCCCAGGGTGGTATTCTGTTTATTGGTATAGGAAACAATAGAAAGACTGATCATTTTACATCAGGGATTATTACAATGGTACAGGAAAGGATTATTAAAAATGACAGAAGCTGGATAAAATTAGAAGTGCCATATACACACAGAGCCTCATTGACTAAATTCTGAAGAGTCGCGTAGAGCTGTGAATTCACATCTATTCTCCACTTCCCTATGTTCGCTAATTTAGCAAAGTCTGCGAAGTGACGAATACGCGATCAACTTGGGCAACAACGTGAGTAGAAAACTTACAGAGCTCTTCGCATCATTCGCATGCACGGGTACTTCTACTATTGACTAAGCAGCGGAGAGGTGCAAAGGTTAGAATGTGACTAGGTGAACTGCTCCGCATTCACCTGTTTGACTTTGTCATTTCAGACTGGTGAATTGGGGGGTTGATGGCAAGGCTTCTGTGTTGTGTAAGGTGACTATTCATTCAAAAGTGACAATGGCAACTGTGACCAAGTGACAACATGACCTAGGGCCAAGGTGACATAGAAATAGAATATACACACAATACAGTTAGTGGGATATGATAAGACTGACATCACTGCCCTTTATTTGTCGAATTTGCCTAACTCGTATGATTTCTCTTACTACTTCTAGTATTTACCACTGTCTGTCTGTTTGACAAGTGAACACTTAATCAATAGTGAGCAGTGAATTTGTGACTATTTTGGTGATGTGACTCGAATTGTAGCAAAGTGAATTCAACAGGTGAATTCACACTTTAGTCAATGAGGCCCACAGTGGAGTTCAAAATGGGTAACAGCAGCACAGTAATTTAAAATGCACAGCTCCCAAAGTGGGTTCTGTAAGAATGGACAATGCTTTCTACGGGATCCCTTGAAGGGGGAGGAGCTGCTTTTTCCTATGTGGCCCTAAATGGTCTGTGAATGTCCACTACTACCCCCACCTCCATTTCAGTTTAGGAGGGACTCTGAACTATCTGCTACCTGGTGACACTGTCTAGTACTGTCTAATGCACCCTCCACTGAAGCTATGTTGTCACTAGTCAACATTAGGGGATAGATCTTTACCCTTCCTTTGGATCAGGCCTTTTAGAAATAAACTTCCTGGTTAACCATGTGTTGCAGGGCTTAGAAACAGGCAGCAGTATACTGTGTGTTCTATGAGATGCCTGAAGTATTCTGGTTGGTCATGGAATTAAGGTTCTTCACAACGCTCGTTGTTTTAATGGATGAAGACTAGTCCCAAATTACTGTTAAATGCATAACTTAACACGCAGTTTTACTAAATGTTTTGTTCATAAATCAAGAACACATTCAAAATGTGCAGCAAAGGATTAATATTCCTGAACAATAAAAATATTCATAGAAAAAAATCTGTAAAAATAAATGGGAAATTTTGTTCAAATTTGTTCAGATCTGTGAAAATCTTATCTGATGCTTATCTGATGTAGATGATCTCTAAAGATGAGCAAGCAATTACACTGAATCTAGACTGAAATTATTTTCTGCTGAGTCAGTATTTCTCCTGACATTCATTCATCAACTGATTAGTTAGATTTAAGACATTTATTGAAACACAATTAGTTACCATGGCTAGCTATATATGGTGAATAAGCAGTGAGACAAGAAGCAATTTTTTATCATACATCACTTATTAAACTTGATTTGGTGTAATAAATTATTTATTGAATTACTAATTCAAAGTGAATGCTGATTCTTGATCAAAATCCAGTGGAATATATATATTTGAATAAAAATCCCACATATTTAGGAGTTATGCAGATTGTTTTTAATTTACTTATACCTTAACTATTTCCAGAACAGTTTGGCAGCAGAGACAGTCAGTTAAAAAAAACTGCTTATTTTAGGATGAATAATTAAATGACTGAAAAGTGAATTAACCTTGACTTCCCCTTTAATGCACAAAAACATTTTTTTTTCCTACTGATAACATTCCCTTGAGGACTGGAAGAAGATTGTGCTGGTTTGCTTACCTGTGTCCATTGCAGGGCTGTGGAGTCGGTAAGCCAAAGCCCCCGACTCCGACTCCTCAATTTCCCCTAACTCCGACTCCAACTCCACCAAAATGGGCACCGACTCCGAATCCACAGCCCTGTCAGGGCTGTGGAGTCGGTAAGCCATAGCCCCGACTCCGACTCCTCAATTTCCCCTAGCTCTGACTCCGATTCCACCAAAATGGGCTCCGACTCCATGACTCTGACTCCGACTCCACAGCCGTGGTCCATTCTTGGGGACAGAAGATAACTCATCTTCAAAACTTCCCATGTTAGGTTATACAAGTCCTCTCCTCGGCAGTACAAAAATTCCAGTTTCTGGTGATTCAGGGAATTTGTGATGTTCATGGTTTAACATGACAACAATTTCCAGGAGAAGAAATAAAGTTTAAGTTATGTAAGTGGTAGTTAACTGTGCAAATTATCACACGATAATAATAAATGATGGAGAAAACACCACAATTATTAAATTGTATCGGATAGTACCTTGGAAACTGCATCTTAAAACTGCTGCTTAAAGAATTACATTTTAGAGGTAATAGATTTCCTTTAACGTGACTACAAAATTCTATTACAAATTTATACTCCTACATATTAACGTAGATCCCTTTGAACTTTGGCAAGAAACTGTTATAATTTCCCACCCTTCTTTGAATGTAAGTAATAGCTTTTGTGACTTTAAATGAAGAAATGAATCCATCAAATTCAACCCATTATAAAATTTAATTGTGTGAAGACCTAGACTGGGGAAGGAAGGAATACTGCAGTGGGGAAAAAATGGTTGGTGGATTAACATTATTTCTCTCTCAAATGAAACCATGTAACCTCTATATAATAACTTTAGTTATCCATAATTGTAGAGGTTCTTATAACAGATTTTATTGTAAAGTATACGTGACATGTGGAAGTGTTGCATTCTGGAAGAATAAGGGAGCATTCGTATGACAGGGATATGTATGTGTATGTGCAGTGGACAAACTGAATTGAATGTAGACATATGTCTAATGTTGTGTGGCATGGATGATGCCAAGAATGTATTCTCCAAGATCTCGGAGTAAATAATTTTATTGGAATGAAATTTAGCCATTTGGAGTATTTTACCAATTTTTGAGATCTGTTATTTATGCTCCTGTTACTCAGCTTTTAGAATTGATATCTATCCCTAAATGTATTATTTGGGAATATACCCAGTGAATATTAAGACTTTTATGCTTCTTACTATTCACTAGGAGCAGAGGCATGGTAAGGTGAAGTGGATTTCAATTTTGACATTTACAAAGTCACATGATTTGCTTAAATTTGTATTATTCGTTTAAACATTTTTTCTCCCAATGTAATTCTCTGTTCAGGTTATAAAAGGGGTCATTCAATTTTATGCGGCAAGATGTCGCTTCTGTGTAGAGAAATGTAACTGCAGTGATATCACCAGGTCTCCGACCCCATAAAACAGCTGTGGCCCATTTTCTATTCTGTGTGCCAAAAACAGTAATGACGTAGGCTTCTGCATAAGCTAATCAATTATTTGATGTATTGAGCCACCTAAATTAATTTAGCAATATTTTACAGGCGTAATTCAACTCAGCTTTTGCAGTAATAAATGACATCTGGCTCCCTGGGGATAAAAACAAGAAAAACTACTCAAGCAATTTCCAGACATAACCCAGCCTGAATTCCATTTAAGTAAGAGGAAATGGCCATATCTCTGATTAAAAGGGATAGTTTAATCAAATAAAGTGCTTTGCAACGTAAAGCCAAAATTCCAATACACTTGCTCAGCTCTTATACATTGCAGCATTTATTCCTCTCAACCGGGGAAACACCAATGCTTGTTCATTGATGAAGATTTTAATATCTAGGCTCACAGGGTGAATGTTTAGAAGGACATTTTCCTAATCCAAAATTCTTTGTGGATTAAAAGTGCATTATACTGACTCATAAGGAATTTAGTAAATAATGAGAGTGATGTTCAACATTTGTTGTTGAGTAAAACAAAGGTACTTGAGATAGATGCTTCATTCATAAGTTATTGCCTTCCAGAACCTAGCATTCTATCATTTTTTTAATAATTATTTGGCCACTGGAGGGCACTGGTTCCTTATTGTAAATGTAAGGTATTTGCCCACTGACCTTGAACAGTACATGTGGTAGATCCCAATCTTATTAACTCCATATAATGTGTAAACAACCATATAATATAATAAATAAGACTTCTAAATGTATGAATAAAATTCTGCCCTCAGCATGCATAAAGACAGAAACACACTCATCGGTGTAAACAGAAATCCATATACGTGTACAGATTATGTAGTAGTAGTAAGGTTGAAAAAAAGATACAGGTCCATTAAATTCAATCTATAAACAAATATGCATGCACATATAAAACATGCATTTATAGCCCAAGTGAACACATTTTTAAAAGCTTGACCACTATTTTCTATATTTCCAATTGCTCTTTCTCGAGACTAACATGCCATTCGTATTACATCTCTTCTAATTCTGACACTGAATACACAGCCTATGATGTCATTTCTCACGGAAGGTATTACTGACTAGGCGGTGGGTGGGATCTGCTCCTTTCAGTCTCTGTCATCTACAAATCAAAATAGCAAAATATCCCAGCAAAATAGTAAATAATACATGATAAGAGTAATAATAGATGTTTGATAAATATAGAAAGACAAAAAATAATGAGTGGAGAAATTCAGCAAAATAAGTTTGACCCATGACCAGAAAAAATACCTCAATAAAATAAAATAAAAAATGTCTTTTTTTGGGTTTGGGGTGCAGCCAAATTCCAGTCAGTCCATGCATTAAATAGAAAACATAATTACTGCTATACTGACAGCTGGATCCATCTACATAAAGGAGCAATATTCTTAAAGAATAGGAATTGGATGCTAAATTAGGAGTAAAGTGACCTCGCTCCATTTATTAGTCTGCAAATGTTGAATATTCTTGCCATGAACTGGAGCGTCTGTTTTTTAATGCAGACAATTAACTGCTGCTGGAACCTCTAACTAATGAAGAACAAACACATATGTGCACTATAATAGAAGATAAAATCTGCTATAAATAGATGGCAACAAATAGTTAATATATGCAACTCGCAACTCGATAGTTCCAGTAGCATCAAATACTCTGTAAAATACACTCAGTTCTCTAGCACAAAGAGATTTCACACATTATAAATTTCCAGCGCTAGTCACAGTGAGCTTCAGTAAGGAGGTACTTTAACATTTCCATATTAAGTTCTCCACCAGGATACCTGACACTACCACTGGAATTTCCTTGCTGCCCACAGCCTCCTGGAACTTCATTACTCTGTGCTATCTATCTATCTGGTTGCAAAAAAGTATACCAGTCAATAACATATCTCCAGCTTATCCTTATATAACCTGCCTCAAAATGGAGGCTAAAACTTAGTCCTCCAAGGAAATCCTCAAGCTAATGTCTTGTAGGTGACAAAATGACAAACACCTCATTCCTATTTATAGGGTACGGGCTTTGACATAAGCTGGGTCTTGATAATTTTATATTTAGAAAGAAAAAAAAGGTAGCCATCATTAACTCCTTACCTAGGTGGAGACTAACAGGGAGGATGGTTTATTAAAGGCACCTTTAACTATTCCTACCCCTGCACAATGCAATGTATTCAATTACAGATAGAAGTCCCAGTTAACTCATTGGTTTGTCTTTTAAAACTATGAGCTGCTACGTTATTGTGGTATATGGGAGCGCTTACCACTAAATCAAACTCAAATATGTATTTAACCCAAAAATGTCATCTTAGTAAATCTCACAGCTAGGGTGATATTTAATAAGCCTGAATATATGCAATTTCATCTTTTTTGGTTTATTAAATGTCTCCCGAGTATTCCACGAGATCATCCCGCAAGGGATTTTGCTTTACGTATCAATAGAAAGTTTTAGTAGCCATAGAAGAGATGGCTACCTTTCGTTCGAAAGATCCGATTCCGGAATCCGGAAAGCAAAATCCCCGCGGGATAATCTTGCGGGCAAACCTCATGATCTTAAGCCCGAAAAGACTCAAATCCGAGTATTCGTGTCTTTTCGGGCTTAATAAATTTCGCCCTTACCCTTTAGTTTGTGTTAACCCCTGTTATAAGTATATGCGGTGTAAGGTTGTGCCTTTATCTGGGAGGGATTTCTCTGCTCAAAAGTTATATATCCTGAGACAGGAAGTAAAGTATCAGAAAGTTATCAGTCCTTAGTACAGAGTGTTTGTTGCTGGGCATGGGAGAATCAGCCAGCACAGAATATGTAAGATGTAAAGATTGAATTTATTTCAAAGCTTCGGAGAGAATCCTACCCCAAGGAAAGGACAATCTCAAAATCAACATGTAAACTGTGATTTTTAAAGAAATGTTTCTGTTTTGGACTATTTAAGAAAATAAAGCTGCATCGCTGTTTTGGAAAAGTTAACCCTTGCACTGAACTTCAATTGTTTTTCAACGCAGCTACCTCACAGGAGCGTCACTGAAAGCAAAGGAGGAATGGTACTTAACACCTACACCTTTCACACACATCCACAAACTTTTTATTTTTCTTTATTTTTTTTTTTCATTTTTCTTGTTTTAATACCATGGATGCTGGACCGCAGGGCGCCCCATGACAAGAGCGTTTATTTCCCTGCCTAGATCTGGTCCGCTACCTGTGCTGAGTTATCACATCATAATTATTTAGAGTCATCAGTGGCAACGATAATATACAGCGACATCACTGCCCTTCACTTTTTGTATTCACCTCATTCTGTATGACTTCACATCCTACTTCTATCTGACTTGACTAAGCCACACTACGCAATTGACTGTGTTCTCTACTGTCCGCTTGTTCGACAAGACTATTCACCACTAGTTAATAATGAGAAGTGAATTCACCACCATTTTGGAGATGCAACTCGAATTGTAGCAAAGTGAGTTCGACAGGTGAATTCACCCTTTTGACAATGAGGCCTTTATTCTTTTGTGACATTGGATAGTTATAATTTTTTTTTATTTTATCTTTTATCCAATCACTGATCAGTGTTTCAGTTTAGGATTTGTAACATTAGTCTATATCATGATTAGAAATCTTATGCCAGACTAGTTACAGTTACGCTTTCATACATTTAACTAGTATCCAGGCAATAAAGCAAGCACCAATGGATAACAATTAACCTTAGAAAGGGAAAATCAGTGAAGTAACTAATGATAGGGATAAACCAGGAACTCACTGACCTCTTACACATTTATGTATAATGCTAAAGGACTTTTACATTCATTTTTGTAATAATCTTAACATACTAGTTTTTCTCAAATTCATAATGAATTGGGGGCCGATTCATCAAAGTGCAAATTTGCATCCTTTCACACTAGGCTTAGGAAGATGCAAATTTACTACTTCTTATTCATGAAACTGCAGATTCCCTTGGTAAATAAGCGAAAGGTGAAAGATGTGGGTGGACGTGTAGTGTGGCTTAATCGTAGCAGGATCTGTAGTGATGCAGAGTAATGCAATTTCCATCGGTGAAGTGGAGTGATGTCATCCTCACAATGTCCCGCTAACTGTATTAAGTGAATAATACTTTCTATGTCACCATATCTCTAATTCAGATCATCACTTGGTCACAGGGGGTTATTGACTAAAGTGAGAATTTGACTGTTGAATTCTCGAACAGCGGATTCCTATAGCAAATCCGTGACCGCGGCAATATTCCCACAGTAAAGTCGCGACTGCAGCAATATTCCCATAGAAAAGTCACTACTGCAGCAATATTCCCATAGTAAAGTCGCGACTGCAGCAATTTTCCCATAGTAAAGTCGCGACTACAGCAATATTCCCACAGTAAAGTCGCGACTACAGCAATATTCCCACAGTAAAGTCGCGACTACAGCAATATTCCCACAGTA
>JAKJJM010020628.1:0-11613 GCA_021901965.1 Pipa carvalhoi | reverse complement strand
AATTAAGGAACTGTTCTGCCTTAAAGGCATAGTACCTAAAGGTACGGGAAACATACCTTCCCTCTAGCAAAACCCCTCTGCAGGAGCTACAACCGCCACAATGCGCACACAAATTGATGCAAAGAGCTCTGTAAATCTGTGACTGTCATAAGCATTTGAATTGGTCGCAAACGCAACACATCTTGGAGATTGCTTATTATGCGAAGATTGGGAAGTGGCGAATAAATATGTATTCTGATTTTTATATGACTGTTCAGTCTTTCCGAAATAAGCCCCACTATCTAGGCATGATCATAAGAAAGGCCACGTCACCTTATTACATTTTCCTAACTTACTACAAGTGTTTTTATATTAACTTTAATGCCGCACAATTCCTAACTCGTGCTCAGTACTGCCATCACCCCTCTAATTTGCATCCTTCATCTGGCAAAGTCAAACTGGCAAATTCACTGCAGTGCACCTTGGCAAATTGACACATCAACACTCAATGAATACCCAAATTGTCATTGCATTAGCAATGAAAGTGACACAACTTTGTGTCCATCATAAACATTTGAATTAGACACACATTCTCCGCACTGCAGAAAATGAAGATCTTTAGTGAATAAGCAGAGTTGGGAAAATGTCAAATAGAATTTACATCCTTGGAATTTATCATGATCAGGTTAAAATTCCTGTGCAAAGGTGGTAAATATAAGGTAAATTTAACTGCCAGTTTGTTAGAACTGCACATGAACCAGTCTCCCTATTGCACAGCTAATATGTACATATTCACTATTTAGCGTAGATTGAGATATTGAAATAAAAAGAGACATGAGTATCAGGAAAAAAGTCAAGTATCAGGTGAAGCGAATTTTATTGGTATTTCTTTTGCCAAACGGATCAGTTAAAGACGCACTAATTATTTTTTTTCTAGTTTACATTTGTATATTACTAATTATAACATTGTATATAAGGAGAGTATTTTGTGGTGCTTTCTGCAGTTTCTTTAAGGTTGGGTTCACATCAGCTGATTTTCAGCTGAGTTTTTTAAATTAGGCTCCTTATTGTTTATGGTGCAAAACACAATAGCCTGTGTGGATTATCCCACAGGAAACAATGTTTTTCCAAATCTGCTAATGTGAACCCAGCCAGGTGTTATTGGCACTGAAACCACTGTTATAGCATGGTAGACAGCCATTGTTACATTCATTTTCCTATATAATTGATCTCCTCCCAAAGTGTTGCTATTATTCCTAGTCATGTGTCCCATAGTTCCCCTTACAATAGACAGGTCCAGAGTATTGCTTATAATTGGATGTAAATTGGATGATTGTGAGTGGGGCTTTTGTTTGATTTATCTAGACACATTTGACACCCACTATAGTCACAGGACACCTAAACCAATACAATAATATAAATTTTCTTATTGTCTGTATTGTGAATAAATATAACATTATGTCTAGCACATTCAAGAACTTTCATTATACACAGATAAGGAAAGATAGTGTTTTACAATAGACCTGTACAGATTTATTTAGTTTAAAATACTTGAGATTTTAACTTAATCTTCGTCCTTGAAAAAATAGAAAGCAAATGAACACAACAATGAACCTCAAAACTGCATAAAAAGCTCTAAGTGACTAAGTGACAACATGACCTAGGGACAAGGTGACATAGAAATAGAATATTCACAGAATACAGTTAGTGGGATATGATGAGACAGACATCACTGCCCTTCACTTGTCGAATTCACCTCACTCTGCATGACTTCTCACCCTATTTCTATCCGGCTGACTACACCACACTACGCATGCAACAATGATTGCCTTTGTCCGCCTGTTCGACAAATGCATTCTCCACTTAGTCAATAATGAGAAGTGAATTCACATCAGGTGAATTCACTCTATAGTCAATGAGGCACTAAAAGTGAAATTGTACATTACAGTAAAGTACTGTTTCCCTTTAAGGCAGGGGTCGGGAACCTATGGCTCACGAGCCAGATATGGCTCTTTTGGTGTTCGCATCTGGCTCGCGAGCCATTTCCTACTCACCTTCCTCCAGCGATACATCTCCACAGTAATGAGGTAAGTTGAATGCGATGGCTCTTCAGCGTGTGAAGGCATATCGCTGGAGGAAGGTGAGTACTCGCCGATCGCACCCCCCCTCAACAAATCCAAACTCCTCTCCCAGCTACACGGACTGCCCACATAGCCAAAATTGCTCTGCGGGCAAAAAAGGTTCCCGACCCCTGCTTTAAGGAGATGGTTTCCTCATAACGTCTATCCCAAAAATCGCTTTGGAAACACAGCATTATATGCAGGAGTAATACACGTATAAAGTCTCCAGTAAGTGGCACTCCTGATCTACAATGTGCGAGCAAATGTTCAAGTTTATCAATAATTTTCTCTGTATCAGTACTACAAACAAACACTAGGCACAGCAATTTAGTGAGACCAGACAAATCTGGAAACTACCTACTGTA
The DNA here is from genome assembly GCA_021901965.1 of Pipa carvalhoi. Lineage (NCBI taxonomy): Eukaryota > Metazoa > Chordata > Amphibia > Anura > Pipidae > Pipa > Pipa carvalhoi. The sequence continues at coordinate 9,149 of JAKJJM010020628.1, read as the reverse complement.
GACAAAACAAATTGACTAATGCAGTAAAACAAGTTAGGATAAATTAGAGTTGATGACAATATTTTCTGTAACTTGCAGAGGAGAAAAGACACTGAGGGGCTTATTCATGAAAATCTGCCAGGTCGTGTAAAGGTCCTAATTTGTGTCAGTTTACTACTTCCCCATGTTTGGGTATTCAGCAAACTCCGCAATATGGAGAATTGTGACCAGTTCGGACACTTACAATGATGCACACCACTTTGCATGCACGTGCACATGTAGCTCACCTATTTATCAAGCATCTATTCTCCACTTCCCCATGTTCTCTTATTGAGCAAACTCTGCGAAGTGGCAAATATGTGACCAATTCGGATGACTATGATAGTCACGATCTTATGGAGCTCTTTGCGTTATTTTGCATGCGCTTACACAGGTACCTCTACTAATGACTAAGCGGAGGAGTGGTGTGAAGGCACGAATGTGACTAGGTGAACTGCTTTGAATTGGGGGGTTGATAGCAGGGCTCCATTGTTACGTAAGGTGACTATTCAGTCAAAAGTGACAAAAAAGACAATGGCAACTGTGACTAAGTAACAACATGAACTAGGGATAAGGTGACATAGAAACACATAGACGATTTACAGAATACAATTAGTAGGATATGATGAGACTGACATCACTGATCTTCACTTGTTAAATTCGCTTCAGTCCATATCCTACTTCTACCTGACTGACTATGCCACACCACACATCTGACAGCGTTGTCCACCTGCTCGACAAGTCTATTCTCCACTTAGTCAATAGTGAGAAGTGAATTTGCATCTATTTTAGCATTGCGACTCAAATTATAGCGAGGTGAATTTGACAGGGGAATTCGAACTTTTGTCAGTGAGGCCCAAAGAGTCGCTTAGAACAGGATGTAAACTCTTGTTATGCTCTTCACTTCCTGTTCCTGTTGAATTAGCAGTATTACATCAGAATTCAGAGTAACAAATGAGACCCAGGCAGGGGGTATAGAAACCGAAAGTCTCGTTTTCTGCTGATTATTATTACAGCACTACTATGCACCAGCGGATCCAGGAAATGTACAATAGTTTCTATTCATGTTACAGGGAGGCAAGAATAATGAGATCCATCCTCTGACAGGTTGCTGTAGGTTACTAGACCTCCTTAAACATTTGCTGTATTTATGAATTCCTCTAAATCTGTCCTTTATGTTTGTGATAAAAGTCTATAAAAATATGTCTAGCATCCTGTATTTATTCCTTTTAATTGGTACTTATCCAGCAAAAAATAAACTGTTACTCTAAATGACATGTTGTATTCTGCGGCCCACTGGCTTTTACTGCTAAATAAGAACTTACATTGATATTGACAGCTTCTATCTGTTGTCCTTTATGGCCAATTAGACTACAAACTATTCGCTGAAGGATTTTCCTTATACTCCCGTTACTGAACTTACATTTATCTCCTCTGTAGTTTAACTGACTTTTTTGTAGATTTTAGATTGCTTTTTTAAGACGTAATCAGGCAAACAACATTCTTTGCTTTGGAAAAACAAGAAAAAAAACAAAAAAAATAAAGTGATGCATTTTCCTTTCACGTTTATCCGTTACTAGGTGGCCCGTCCACTTCTCTACACACAGGAGAATAAAGTGAACCCATAATGTACCAGTCCTAACCGAGTCTGCCTCCTACAACCTTATTCTTGGGGAGAGGTGGTACCGGTACAGCTGTGCACAGTCTGGCAAACACAATAAGTAAGGTACAAGTTATTCTTAATTCTACTTAATTATTTACTCATTATATACTACAGTTTTATGCTGCCCTAATTATCTGCTTAATTACAGATTTCCTAAGGCTGGGTTCACACGAGCGTATGATGTGCAGCGCATTATACGCTTGTGCGAAGATAACAATATACAGCCTTATGCATTCCTATCATACTTACCTTGTTCCGGCCAGACGAGCATGCATGCGCGAATGCTGGCCCATACACTGGCTGTCGCATTTTTGCCAGTGTATGGGCCGGAACAAGGTAAGTAAATGGGACTCTGAGCGCGGCGTTTAACAGGCTGGGTTTACACGAGCGTATGATGTGCTGCGCATCATACACTCGTGTGAACCCAGCCTAAACAGACCTGGGAACTTGCCGGACTATCTTGGTTTGCTAAGCAAATACCAGTTCTCTAGGATAAATCTATAATTTTTCTGGAAACGTTATGGTGCAGCTCCACCCTATCCTTGCCCTGACCCCAAGCGTTCTACTCAACCCCTGCCCAAGCATACTATATAAAGCTATCCCTTATCGCCCGGTTCATACTAGTTGTCATACTAATTGCGCTAGTGTATTTTAGGAAAGTGTCTCCTGAAAATAGGCCGGCAAATTCAGGCTGGCGTATATTCGGGAGGCACTTTCCTATTGTACTTACCCAGTGTAATGTGAACGCTCCCTCGGTGTTCACGGCTTCTTCTATCTGGCCACATTCTTCGCGTCGCTTATATACGGCGGCCAGATTTGCATAATATGTGACGTAAAGCGCTCCCGCATACGCTAGTGTGGCCGGAGCAAGGTAAGTTGAATAGGGATTCGCGGCGTGCTTTTTTTTTAAGCGCTGCGCACATGCGCAGTGTTAGTTGCACTAGTGTGAACTGGGCCTAACAGTGCAGTGGTCAGAGCAGATTTGCCTCTCTGTAGCTTCCTGCCATAGCTCCTGCTGCATAGTGACCCACAATAGTATTATAACACTGAATAGTGGAATAGGCTGCCATGTTTGCTTATGTGTACAAGTTAAAAATAAACCAGAAAAGTTTCAACGCAATGATGCAATTGTTATTGTTATAAGCATGATCAATGAAGAACTTGAGTAAAAATGATTCAGATGCTTTGAAGGACCATATGAAACTGATTAGCATCTATTCATGGTTTAGGACCCAATTCCTTTTCTCCATTTGGACCCTGCTGAGTATTTTCTTGCTTCATTTATGTTATAGACCTCAGCTGTCTGCTGCTGTGTTAAGATTTCTGTTAGTTTGTATAGAGAAAAAAGTAGTGGCAATAAATCTGCCCAAACCACAGGGACCATTGCCAGTGCATGTCAGGAAGACTGCAATCCTATTACAATGCATAGATAGAGCGGTTCCCTGCAGTTCACTGCTATTTGTCTGCGGTTAATAAATCTCAGTGGGAAATCCAGTCCTCATTTACACATTCTGTAGAATTTGCAAACATTCATTCAGTCAAATAATTACAAATTCTTACATCAATAATGCCATAGAACAATTGCAGAAAAAGAAAATCATGAATAGATCTTTAAAATTCCTTCCAAAATTTTCCCAATTCCATCTGATCTGCAGAGAAAAGCATTTTTATGGAAACTTAGGGAAAGAATTTCATTCTTGCGCTTACACCTCAAATGAGCTTCAGAAATAAGCAGGAAAAGACTAAAATTATTTTTGTGGGATGATGCATACCCAATACTATATATTTGTACATTTTACCTGGGAACTATACTTATAGGCCATTGGGAAGCTTGGAAACACTAAACTAGAACAAAATCTACCCAAATAAGCAGTTAACAGGAAGGTATTACATTTCTCTAAATTAAAGACTGAAAAAGAATCCACTTGCAATTCATCTTAATATAACAGTTGGGAGCCTTGTAAGGCCACAGGTGCCATCCGCTGCATCACACAATACTCTTTATGTCAGGGCATTCTCTATGAATACTGGAAAACACACTCACTTTATTGTGCCAATATTTCAGGAACACAAAAAAAAAAAAAAAACTTGATCCTGAAATGTTTACATGGTACAGCAAGACCCAATCAGGATTGCCCTTAGGGTTTTTATTGCTGATGTTGTAAAGTTTTTTTAAAGAACCAGAAACACCATTAAGGCTGGGTTCACACGAGCGTATGATGCGCAGCACATCATACGCTCGTGGAATCCAGCCTCAAAACGCTGTGCCGCTCTGCCCCATTGACTTACCTTGTTCTGGCCATACACTGGGAAAAATGTGATGGCTGGCGTTCGCGCATGCACGCTTGTCTGTCCGGAACATAGGGCAGAGCGGCGCATTTTTTTATTTTCACACGAGTGTATGATGCGCTGCGCCTCATATGCTCGTGTGAACCCAGCCTAAAAGAAAATTTAGATTGGCATGGTAGGCATTCCTACATAGTAAAGCAAATAATGAGGTTGAGATTTCAGTTTGTATTGTTTTGAGTTTATTTTTCCTTCTTGCAGTTGCAGCCATGTTTCACCTGTTAAATAAACAAACCCCCGCCTAGTCCTGTTTTTCCCTATGATGCTTCAGATAATACATATTCACAAAGTACCCCCAAAAAATCTGAATTTGACTGGAATCAGCAGAAAACAGTAAAAAAAAAACAACCAATACAAATCAGAAATTCAAATATGTAATTTTTACTACATAGGGATAACTGCCATGTCAATTCAGATAGTAATTTTCTTTATCTGGTGTTACTATCCCTTTTAATTAAGTGATGCTTTTCTCCAGTTCTGTTTATTTCTGGAAATGGCTTTTATGGGGAGAAAACTGGAAAACTATTTGAATCTTATCCACACTCATCCTAGTAATCCCAGAACATTCGCTTCTAGGCTTTATACACAGCTATCCAATCTCATACACTTCTTTGGAATTCTAGTTTTGCACAGTATATTCTATATTTATCTATGCTTCCAAGGTAGAAAGACTACACTTGTGGTGACATGATATATAATTTACTCTGAATAAAACCATGGCCTCCTCTCTTGTTTGATGTCAGTTACTCATTATTCTCAGCTAGGATGAAAACAAGCAGAAGACCATGGAAATTCCTTCTTTGTAGAAAAGTGTTTGGAATTTATTCATTAAGCACTTCTGCCTCCATAAGACTGAAATCTGTCTTTAATGCCTCAAATGTATTTATAGTTACTATATATTTAATCTGTGTTTCCAAATTCTAAATTGTTTATAGAAAGTAAGATATTTAGCCTTAAAAATCAGGCTTTAGGGCAAACTTTACTTTTTGTAAAGTTCAATAGAAAACAATGGGACTGTGTGGGGTCTTATTTATCAACATGGCTGATATCAGTAAAGATAAGAACAATCAGAAAGCAATGAAATTCATAAATTAAAGTGTACTCTTGAAAAAGGTCTACATAGTGTGAAACATGTGTATGTGTATATATACCAAATAAAAGGGAATGCAGCACAGCTACTGAGCTCTTGTCCTTCTTTCTACTTTTTGATGGACTGAATTATCAGAATTTACACTGTATTCTGGAAAGTAAAAGAAATATCCAAACTAAGGTTTCCACTTTCCTTTCAACCATTTTGGGTGGTGTATATACAAGGAAACCCTCTCTTTGCTATTGTCCTTGTGAAATTATTTCACTAGGTATAAAGTTATATATATCTAGAATCCCAGTCAATGGGAATGACATAAAAATAAAAGATAACATGACAACAGCTGACAACAGAAAATGTAAAAAAATTAAAAAAAATTAAAATCAATTTTTAACACCTTGCTTAATATGTTTCCTTCATGTACAATAGGAAACCTTTTTATTTATGATGGAGTTAGCTTTTAAGCAGTTTGGGCATATGTTTAATACACAAACAAGAGCATTAAAAAAAAAATAATTTAAAGTTAGAACTGGTTTCTCTTGGCAAATACTCTGTATAATATGCTGCACATCTCTCATCTAACGATGTCATAGTCAGTAATAAATATCCTGTAGGTCTGTAATATGCACCATCAATTATTTACCCTGTAAACATGTCTACTGAAGTAGAGCAAGCTCTAGGCAGTTGTTGTGGGATAGATCTTTTGTAGTTGTGCAAACCTTAGAAGATTATTTAGTTAGGCAACAAAGCTAGTGATTGTGTATGTTCATTGACCCTGTCAGATAAAGATGAATTTTATACAGTAGCACACCAGTTACAGGCAGTACAATCATGATTTCTATGTGTGGAGGTATTTAGGATTTTAGCTCTTTTTGAATGCATTTTATCAACCTGCAGAAAACATACGTATAAATATACATAAAATACATAATGTAATGTAATTAGTACAGTCTGTTATATGTTTCCTTGTCGTCTGCAACCCTCTTTATACAATATTAATTAGATTACCGCATAAATACATTAGTAACACAAGTAGTGTTATGATGATTTAGAAGCAGTAACTTTTATAAAAAAAAAAATGAGTAAGTAAAGTAAGTGTTTACTTAACTACGAAGTCCCCAAAATGTTACATTTGCTTTAGGCTCCACATTTTGGCTGAGCCAGCCCTGTGCTTATTATGAATATATTTGAAGATAAATCATGCATTGTCATCCAGGATCAAATTAGGGGGTCATTCCGGAAACTCCAAATTTTCCGTCCCGAATTCTCTGATAGCGAACTCCCATTATAAAGTTGTGACCGCGACAATTTTCTCATTATAAAATCGCGACCACGACAATCAATTTTCCCATTATAAAATCGCGACCACGACAATTTTTTAATGGGAGTGAATTCGGGACAGAAAATTCGGAGTTTCTGGAATGAGCCCCTTAGTGAACAGTTGGGGTTATCATCCAATTATCACTCCATTGGTATATTAATCAATTGGTAAAATTCTCTGTGATGCATGCCAGCTCTGTTATTTTAATTGTTCACCAATTTTCAACCATATTGCATAGTTATTGTTTATTTTTATAATTTATGACCAGTTTTTCCACCTTAATCTTACATTAACAATGAGTTTTTCTATGCAAATTTTACAGTTTTACACATTTCAGAGTTAATTATACTGACAGCTGTTATAATAATGGGGACTGCTCTGTTGTCAGTAGCACTTTATAATTACTGTTCTTCTGTACTTACATTTGTTTATTTAATCCACAACATGTGGATATTGTTCCTTCTCCATGCCACTGTAGTAAGTTTTAAGGAGACATTGTACATGGGCACCAAGGGGATGGAACACTGTACAGGAACACTTAGGTCTGCCATACCTCATTTTAAAAGCAGCAAGCTTTTTCACCCCATTTGGGGCAACACCAGGACAACTGATCTGAGCTGAAGCTGTGTAAGGCTAGGGACACACTAGCATATGTGTGCTTGGTTTTTGAAGGAAAAAAACACATTGCGAAAATATGCCAGCACATTTACACTAGCGTATTTTTGGGAAACACGTTTTATATATAATAGTCACTTATGCGCCGGTTTTCTTCCCTGCGTGACCACTATTGCTCAGTTCCTATTGCTACTAATCTAGTCGCACTGTCTGCATTCGCATCCATACACTAGCAAAACATGACATAAAGTGTTCCAGCGCATATTTATATCTATAAAATACAAGTGTGATAATGTACGCGTATTGGTTATTACTTTCAATGTTTTTTCACAATGTGTATTTTTTGGCCTTTTTTTTCACAACACGCTTTTTTTTAAAAAATTACGCACACCCATATGCCAGTGTGACACTGGCCTAAGCCAAAATAAATTTGCTGCTAATAAAAATGGTGTTTTGCCACCCTGTGGATCAGAGAGTTTCTGTAGATGTTTTATTCATATTACAAAGGAGGTTCATCCGAGCAATAGTAAATCTGGTGAATTTACACACAATACAGATTGGATTATGTTTGTTTGCTCTTGTCTTTAATGCATTTGTCTCTCACTCTTGGTTAACTAAATAATCCTTTCCTAATTATTTTAATATATATCAGAGTGTCTGGCTTTTCCAGACAATTATTTGACTGGTTTCTATAGGGAAATGTCAGATGTTATGTGACTAAACAATTTCATTGCAGGTTTATAATAAAAATGAAATATAGATAAATATATATCTCTACAAAGTGATCCTTTTACTATTTTGTTCCTCACCTGCTAGTAGTAGATGCAGTGCAACCCAGAGTCATAAGCATAGAAAGCAGTCTTCCACCCACATGCCCCTGGTGTTAAAGTATCATTAATATGTAGGACTGCTAGGTGCCCTATATATGGGCTATGGTCTACCATTGGATTTTTAGCTCATTATAGGTAAAACAATAAAGTAATGCATCGCCCACAACTGGTTCCCCATTCTTTATATGGTTTATTGAAAATTAATAATTATATGTATTTGCTCTGACTGTAAATTATCCATGCTACCTTAACTTCCTGACAAATCATTTACTTAATATATCTACATAGAATGGATGAATTTGGGGGAAGTTTATTACCATTGCTGTTTACAATTTATTTTTTCCATTTCCTGATATTTGCCAGACTCTCTATTAGATAGAGGTTGAAAGAGAATAAATAGCACAGTATGTAGTAGATTAGGGCACTCTGGGGTTTGAGTGTCCACTTTTTAAGGTTAGCATTATTTATGAAGCCATCATGGTGTCTGTAACTTATACCAGCTAACTGGCCCTATAACCAAGCGAGTGCCCTTTCTACCCTCAGGATGCCCACACATATATTAGAGAGAAATTTGACAAAATTAAAAAGAAACACACTCAGTGCAGGAACTGTGGTACTTGAGGCCAACCAGGCCAAACATTGCCCCAAATGGTGTTCAGTGCCCCCCTCCCCACACACACACATTCACTTTATATGCTATGACCTCCCAAGATGCTTTGCTTCTCAGCCCTCCTAAAGGGGGTTATTCTCTAAAGTGAGAATTTAACTGTCGAATTCGCAAACAGCGTATTCACATAGTAAATCCGCAACTGCGACAATTCTCCCATTATAAAGTTGCAACTGCGACAATTTTTAAAGTTCCAGCTTTGACAATATTTCCTTTGTAAAGTCACGACTGTGACAATATTCTCGTTATAAAGTTGCAACTGCGACAGTAGCAGTCTTTTGTGACTGTCTTTAGTTGACAAATTTGCACCTTTACATAACAATTCAAACTTTAGATAATAACGCCCAGAGTCTGCACAGTGGTTCCCTCCAGATGCTGTGTAGTGGCTGCCTAGATCTCCCCCAGATGCTGTAAAGTGGACCTCACATACTGTGCATTGGCACCCTCAAACCTCCCCCAGCATTGGCTCATCAGACCTCTCCTAGTATTGACCCCAAAACCTCCACTAGCATTGCCATCCTGAACCAATCTCTGCACTGGCCCAACAGACCTCCCCAGTATCAGCCCACCAGTATTAACCCCCCCCCCCCCAACCCCCTCCC
>JAKJJM010020609.1:0-10620 GCA_021901965.1 Pipa carvalhoi | reverse complement strand
TTTTTTTTTTTTTTTTTTAGTGGGCACTGGGCATTGTGTGCTATTGTTGCTCCTCCCTTTTTGTATGAGTTAGAGGCAGAGTTCCTTAGCAGTGGTCACACTATTGTTACTCCATCCATACTGCCATGCACGGACTAGTATTATGTTGCAGGTTTGGTAAATTATCTGTGTTTCCTATATCTAAAAAAAATGTATCTTTATAGCTCCTATATGAAAATTTGCATGACTGATGATGGCGAATATATACAATTATCACCAGATAGAGAACTATGAATCCTGGTATTAATCTAATATTTCAGATCAAATGCTGAAGGGATTGTTTCTGTAAATAACTGCTTAATTTAGCTATTATGTACACAGATATGGCTGCTCAGTATTTGTCACATCTGCCTGTGTGTAGCCAATTTAAGAGTTCAAATATCGACTGCAGTGTCTTATTGCTTTCCATGGCAAAAACATCACACAATGCAGCTCACGTTCCATTTATTTATGTGTGAGTATGTAGCCAGAGCAGTTTTTCTGCACTCAGTAAGGTTCGTCTTTATAGTTATGTGTTTAATGGCAATAAAGGAATTTCTACAATCGAACAATTCTAAGGCACCTATTACCATAAGGAGCTATATTTGCTCTTTTTTTCTTAAGTTTTCTTTCGAATGCCCCTGTCAAAAGAGAAACAAATCTTGGTTCATTTATAATCCATTACAAATTGTGTGCCATCACATGCATTATTTCACTTTTGGTCTATGCTAAGGACTCTTTGGCGCTTTACTTAGAATTTTTCCCACATGAGGTGTATGTTGCGAGTGACTGGTTGTTATGATAAGATCCTATGCTGGGGTGGAAACCTCTTTAGGTGGCGTGAAGGGGGTTCTTATGACAGAAATTCCTCCCATACAGAGAGTTACAACACACTTTTACTTGTGAGAAGATGTTCTTCTGAGATGAACTATTCCCTTAGGGAGCAGCACAGTAGGGCTGTGAGAACAAATTCCTTTAAGGGGACTGCTGTTATAACAGAAATGACTTCCATATGAAAGGGGCACCTCTGGGGGTGTGAGAAACTTTTTCTCGGAGTTTGAAATCTGGTTGGTGCAGTGTCCTTAAGCTTATGCACATGAAATAAAAACACCCTTTAACCCATTTGCTACAGGAATACGGACTATAAACTTTTTCTTCTGTCGTTGCCATCCGGGATAGACTTGCAGAGTCTAACAGTCTGGTTCCCATATAAAGACTGTGTAGATGGCTTGTGCATGCGTTGGTGGGGAGAAGTGGAGAATGAATGCGTGATGACTGTGGCCAGGGAGGAGGTTAATCAGGCAGTGTGGGAATATTTGGAAACTGCAGTCAGTTTGGCTGAAGAACAGGGAGCAGTGATTTAGCTCCCATGCACGCTGTGACGATTAACTAGACTCATCCCATTTGGTGGTCTCACATTACAGGGCTATGACTCAGGAGGAGGAGGAGGAGAAAAACTGTTAACTCTACCACATCTGGAAAAACTGGCATTAATCACTGACTAGTTGTGCCTGCAGTTTATCTGGCCATTTGGTAGTTAAAACAAATAAGATTGCAGGCAAAATGTGTATTTGAAAAAGAGCCGGAAACAATTCTTACTAGAACCGTTTGGCTGTTGGTGAGGTTATGATCCCAGTAGTGTTTTTAAATGCTGTTGTATAAACTGCTTAAATATATATGCAAGCACTGGCAGTGTTTTTATAATAATTTAGAAACTGGAAACAAGTGGCATTCATTTAATTACATTTTCCAGTACTGATGGTAACCTGATGTATACAAGCAAACCTTGTAGACAGTTTTAAAGTGAACCCACTTGGGGGTTGTCTTTCTCCCTCAGCCTATACAACCTTGCTTCAAATCCTAGTTCTGCTTCATTCCCTCCTCTTCCCAGTATCAACTGTAAATACAAATTCCTTCTCCCCATCTCCACATTGTTGCCACTAAGCAAAACAAATCTGTTAAAAATCCCTTCATGTACTCTAAATGAATTTCACTTTATTACAAGTGAACAACTAGCTCTGAATTCCACTGAAACAACTAAATGAGGCAATTCGAAAGTAATGTTTTTCACTGTTCTTGCAATACCTGTCTCTACCCCCCACGCAGGAAGCACGAGGTCATACAGACATAACACTGGTTTGGGTCTAGAACAAGAAATGTGTTTACAGATAAAATAAATGGGTTAAAGAGAAATGTGTTATAACGCCTAAGGAACGTATCCTCTGGTATCATTTTCAAAGTTACTGTTATGGTAAACTATTACTGTGACTGGCATTTTCTGTTTAGTTTGATAGTCTGAATCTTTTTAATCTTATTATTTTTTTTTTGTCTTTTCAAACAACAGTTTTTTCTAAAGTAATGTCAGCGGTTAAATGTATGCCTCATATTTTTTGTCTAGCTGTCGCTTTTATCTTTTGCATTTTTGATCTCGCTACTCTTACACCAACTAAGATCAGTTTAAATGGGCGGTTTGGCAGTTAATTGTATGTGAAGTGTCTTGGTCTACTTGTTTTTATTGAGAAGTTTTCTGAAACATGTATTTTAAAGAACTGGTTATGCAAGCAAGAAAATCTAGTACTTCTAAAGTGTTCTCTTTAAAATGCAATTACTGATTTTTATGGATTTGTGTTCTTTTTTTCTCCTGGTTGCAGCCATCTTTTGCCTGTTAAGTAATAATCCCCACACATAGTCTCAGTTTTTTCAGTGAAACATTAGATAAATATTCATGAAGTGCCCCAGAAAGCCCAAATTTTTAAAAGATGGCTGCTAATGGAATTTCTGTGCTTGCTTATAAAAAGTTTGCAAATGCAAACAACTGCCAAAACTATTGCTGTAACTTAATAGTTATTAATACCAAGAACATTCTTGGACTTCTGCACAGTTGGCTGCATCTTGACCATGATATCTCGTACCATTAAAGAGAACGAGATTTAAACATTAGTTCAGAAGCCATGAATGCAGTAGCACACGCTGCAAGCTCTTCTCTTGTAGGCTATCCAGATCTAGCACTTCATAGCAGTGCATTTCTGGACATGCTGCTCTGGATTTGGCATGGAAGTAGCTAAGAGGATTTGGCAAACAAGTATTCCTCGAGGTATATCTGGATTTGTCATTTTCTTTATAGAAACTAAGTTGTGGATTTGGCACATGGCTCTAAACCTCGCATGACACAGCATTGTATTCTTGGAAGGAGCTTTATGGGTTTTCTTTTTATTCTTAGAAGGCAAGCTATGCAATGTATAAATGTGCTAGCTGATGTTTGTACCACGTGTAGTAGCTCAGTAGTTAACCAGTTATTTTATAGAAATGCTCTCTGTGTCTAGTCTCATCATCCTTCATGTAGAAAACATCTGTATGTGGCAAGTTAGCAGTGGAGGGACTGCCTATGAAATGACTTTGATTTAGCATAGTATGAGCACTCATAATGTTTGGAATTTAAAAACATGTACCATGAGATTCCTATAAATAGCATCTGGATAGAATTTAAGAGTTTAAATGGAAGGTTTGGATTTTATTAGTTTGCTTTCACAGATGTCAAAGTTCTCTTGTTTTCTTGCTGTGTGAGACTGATGGATGTGGGACATGGGGCAGAGAGTCATCAGACAGAGGTGATAAGAGACACAGTGAGTGTACTGTACAACTGACCTTTATCTGTCAGCCAGCAATCTTGGGGACACATGTCAAGGAAAGAGGTGGGAAGGTCACTTTTATTCTGTTCTTAACAAATATGTCCTTTTGTTAAAACTTGCCCCACAGTAAATCAGTCTGGCTGGAGATATAGTGAGAAGGACAGCTAGCAGGCGTGAATAATAAAGTCATTTGCTAGTGTGGGTACTTCCATTGTCACTGTATTTTCTGAGGGATATTTTAGGAAGGAGGAATAATGCTTGGCTCCATGCTCTCTGTTCAATTATAATATACACTTATGGTTGTTATAGTATTTTCATCACAATGTATATACAAAAAAAGGTTTTCTTTTTTAAAAGCAAAGGGGAGGTGAATAACAAACATGAATAACCAACATGATTTTTCAATGTTAAACCTAAAACAAACTGCAAATTTTTTGAGGGAGTTTTGTATTACCTTCCACCTGAAAACAAAATTTGCATTTCTACATTTAGAACAAAAATGGCAAACTAATAAGTGGAAAACAATTGCCCAGCAGTTCAACTGAAGCTAATCCATTTGTGGAACAATTTAACTTCCCAGTTGTTTTAAGTGTGCCAAAAAAATGTGCATTTGCATCTCTGACTCTATTAAAAAACAAGCTTTAGTTAACTAGTAGAACATTACACCACAGAGTTTTTAATAAAGATATTTTTTATTTTTTTTTACAGATAAGGTTAACAGGCTTGAAACTCTCCCATAATTCACTGTATAAAATGTTTTTCTTTTTTTAGATATGGAATGTGCAGACGTACCTCTTCTCACTCCAAGCAGTAAGGAGATGATGTCTCAGGCTCTGCGAGCTACCTTCAGTGGTTTTACTAAGGAACAGCAACGTTTGGGAATTCCCATTGGTAAGGCATTTATTGTACATATGTAGTTGTACTGAATTCGTGAAGCACAAGTAATAAATAGCTGAATAAACAATATTAGGAGTATTTAATGAAACCCAATTGGAGAACTAAATTGATAGATAACCCACCATTGCTTGAGTGCAGGGCTTTGCAGTCTTGTGAACATACCATTTTTCATGGGTGCAATTGCCGGCTGGTTGATTCCAGTGTTTGTATGCCCATTTATCCACAAGCTGGTCCCAGTGTTTATTTATAGATTTTTACAGAGATCTTCAGCCTGTGAATCTTAAGCTGTTGCTAAGCATAACCTTCCTTCATTTCAGCAACAAACAATGGTGGCACTTCAGCAATCACTTAAGAGCCATAACTGCTCTTGTATGTGGCTCTGATTAGGTATGGGGATGTTTAATAAATCCTTCTTAGGATTTATTATACTGGCTGAACTGGATAGACTTGTGTCTTTTTTCAGCCTTATAACCTACAGTATGTTACTATGTTACTAGTCAAGCATTCCTAAGGCTACATGGAACATATTTCTGTGTTCTGTTGGCTGTTTTGGGGCTCCTTTATTTCAATGTGTTTCTTTATTATTTCCGCTGTTATAGATGCAACTGGACTATAAACAGTACACAAATCTATAGAAAATCCCTTTAAATTCAGGGACCTATCACATTTAAAATCATTCTCTTTATCTTTTTTCCGTGTGTGTGTGTGTGTATAATGTATATATCAATTATGTGTGTATAGATATATATTGATAGATATTTGTTTGCTTCTCATTTCCTGTAATTATACATATTTCCTTTTTAGAATCACAGTAAATATCACAGGTTTAATGTTTAGCCACATTACATCTCATTGCATTTATTTGCTGTAAAATACACTGACTTGTGAAGTCAGCCTTCAGCCACAGTGTGTTAGAAGTAATATGCAGTATGAGATGTTATTTGCATAACATCTTTGATTCCAGCAGAGACTTATAGTTAGGCTGTGCACCTGCACTGGGGCAGGCAACAGCCAGTAGGCTTACATTAATCTAATTATTGTATTTTCTTAATATTGGAATAAAGTTTAGTTCAAAAGGGGGACTTTCATTAAAGGTGTAAGCAAAAGGATGTCTGTAGCCAGTAGGAACATTCAATAGGGTCACCCCCCACCCTATAAAGTAGAAACATCAAAAATGGAATGTCCCCAATAGAATTCCAGAGGAAAAAATAACGTTTTATTGTGTCATATCTACACACAACATTTCTGGGGGAACTATACCTCCCTTCATCAGGTGATAAAGGTGTAAGCATCTTGCTAAGTATTTTATTATCAGATAAAAGCTAGCACAATTTAAATTTCAGTCTCTAGGGCAAATGCTCTGCAGTGGCATGATTAGATGAACAACTTTGTGAAGATATTAACATAGTTTGTAAATGTTGCAGTGTAAGCTGGGGACGTAATCTCTTCCTAACTTTTCTTTTGTACTGGTTAGATCCCAGAGAATGGACAGACGCACATGTAAGGGAGTGGGTCTCGTGGGCAGTAAATGAATTTACTCTGAAAGGAGTAGACTTCCAGAAGTTCTGTATGAGTGGAGCAGCATTATGTGCTTTGGGAAAAGAGTGCTTTCTAGAGCTGGCGCCAGATTTTGTTGGAGACATCTTGTGGGAGCACTTAGAAATCTTACAGAAAGGTAAATTTAATACACCCTATCCTCTACCTAGTTATTGTCTTAAACAAATCTCTTACATCTTAAATTCTATTTAATGGGAACAGTACTGCTTTTCACTGGAATTTCATTTCTCTAAATTTTTTATTAATTTTTTTATTTTTTTTTTAACTTTTTGGGCACAGATAGACCAACAATTATTAACTTTGCAGTATTGTCTCAAATACCCATTCACACTTCTCCTGAGTTCTCAACATTAACAGTGCCACAAATAACCATAGTTCTCCACAGTGTGGTTGCATGCAGTTTAGTTGAACAAGACATGGTATGTCATGCAATGTTAGGACTTTCCTTCAAAATGTAAGGCAGATCTCATTAATGGGTGCATATGTTATTCAATTTCTTTTGTATATAGATTTTCTATTAACTATAAAAATGTTACAAACTTTTCTTCTAATGTTTGGGGTCTCTGAAAATAAAGTGGTTTTGTTATATGTGAGAGGTATATGGTGTGGGTTCATGCAACTACCCCTTTATCAGAATTATTACTTTATTCTGAGAACTCCTACACTCTGTTTGTTGCCAAGCTAATGTGGTTCCCCTCATCAATTCATGAGTCTTTGCTAAGAGATCAAATAGAGAGAGAATCTGGCCAAAAATAGAACAGGAAACATACGCTGCAATATTCTAATCTGGGGCCTGCAAGGCTTAGGTTCAGGTCCAAGTCCTTTCAATATCCCTAAGAAGAATAGGGTTTTTTTTTTTTTTGGTTTTTTTTTTAATAATTGGGTATTTTTTGTAGAGATAACTACAGAAAATATCAGTTGTAAAGCTGTAGAAATTATTTTAAGTGCATCTGGAACCTCTCATTTTAGTTTAGAATATATATCACAACAAACAATTCTTGTAGCCCTCTCAGCCCTTCTAGGGCAAGATTATATCGAAAGTATGTAATCCCTTGGTGCTGTGGCAAGCGCCACAATAGTAGGATTGTGATGAAGGGAGGATCGCCCCTGAAACATTGACTGATATTTCACTGTTGGTCACCTAATAAATGGAGTAACACTACGTTTCACAGAAAAGTGTGGTCCTGCTTTTTTTTTTTACTTTGATCCTACTATGGGGATTGTGGCACTTTAATGGAAAAAAATGGATGTGTGTAAATCTGCCCAACTCTCCCTGGAAAATGCATTGTGCTATATGAAATGCTTTGTACTTTACAAGTATATAACTGTAGTAGATTTTGTCATTTGAACACAACACAGCAACATGGAACATCATTATCTACTTAGGACTGCATGTAAATCTCCTTTTATTATCTTGTGTTAGCTTAAATAATTGTGTTGGAATGGTGCAAAAATGCTATCACAAAAGGAATTTTACTGGAACAAAAAGTGCATTTATTGCACCATTTTAATTTGCTCTGAAGCACATAATGTTGTATTTGTCTGCTTTTGTCTCCTGTGCAGAAGACTACAAGCCTTATCAGACCAGTGACTTAACGCCAGCCTACCCAGAATCAAGATATGCATCTGACTACTTTATTAGTAAGTATTTGTAATTATCTTGATAAAGGTATTTCAAAAAAGATGTCTTTCACAGCTTTTTCTTCTTGTGCAGAAAGAAGGAGTTTTATATAATATGTTTACACACCAGTAAAATAGTGCTCCCATTAGCCAAATAATCATGAAGAGCTAGAAAATAAACTATGTGGGTGAATAAAAATGTAATGGAGGCTATAAATGCCAAAAAGAAAGCATTTACAGTGCTAAAACAGGAAGGCAGTATAGAAGCACTACAAAGGTATAGAGTTTGAAAACAAATTATGTAAAAAAACAAATTAAAGCATCTAAGCTTAAAATAGATAAATCACCAGATCCAAGACAATATACACCCTAGGGTCTTAAGGGAATTAAGTGCAGTTATAGACAGACCATTGTTTTTAATATTTAGGGACTTTGTAATAACAGGGGCAGTTCCATAGAACTGCCATGTAGCCAATATGGTACCTATATTTAAAAAGGGGTCAGAGTGTGAGCCTGAAAACTATAGACCTGTAAGTCTAACTTCTATTGTGGGAAAAATGTTTGAAGGCTTTCTAAGAGTATCTCAATTTAATGTATAACTCCATATCATTGGTTTATGAGGGATCGATCCTGCCAATCTAATTATCTTTTATGAGGAGGTGAGCTATGGACTGGACCAGGGGGGAGCCATTAGATGGCATATACCTTGATTTTTCCAAAGCATTTGGTACTGTGCCACATAAAAGGCTGGTACATAAAATGAGAATGCTTGGACTAGGGAAAAATGTGTGTAAGTGGGTTAGTAACTGGCTCAGTGATTGGAAACAGAGGGTAGTTATTAACTGTACATACTCACACTGGGTTACTGTTAACAGTGGGGTACCCCAGGGGTCCGTTTTGGGTCCTCTTCTTGTCAATATATTTATAAATGACCTTGCTGAGGGATTGCATAGTAAAATTTAAACTTTTGCAGATTATACTAAACTGTGTAAATTAGTTAATACAAAGGAAGATAGTATTTTATTTCAGATTGATCTAGATACTTTGGAGGCTTTGGCAGGAAAGTGGCAAATAAGGTTTAACACTGATAAATGTAAGGTTATGCATATGGGAAGGGAAAATGCATGTCTAGATTATTTTCTCAATGGAAAAACACTGGGAAAAACAGATGTGGAAAAGTTTTTGGGAATTTTAGTTGACAATAAATTAACTGCAGCAACCAGTGCCAAGCAGCAGCTGCCAAAGCAGTCACTTCTTTGTGGCTAAGCTATTAATTCAATAACTTTAGTCATTCTTGCCTGCGAGGCAGAAATTTGTAGCCTCTGTGGCTAGGTGACAATGAAAACTAATTTTACAGCTTAGCGACAAAGTTGCCAGTGTGGCAGTGGACTTAGTGCTTACACAGTAATGAGATGCCCACATTTCATTGTGATCTTTATTTGCATCAGACTGCCTCCTATTGTAACTTGGTTAACAGCAATGGCAGTAATAACTGTACAAGCTAAACTGCAGCTAATTCTCCAAAGCTCTGGATGTAATTTTTAAGCACTTATAGTTCTGGCTTATCAAGGAAGAGAACCCCATCTAAATATATAATATATATATTTTGTTTTACAAATCAATATTCGTTTTACAAATCAATGAGGAGCACTCTCATTGGGGGTGCAATGAGCGTGATGATGTAAATGCTCTTTTGCACCACCGATGATACTGTGTGGGAGGAACTTCACACTGGATGCTGTCATTTTGACCAGATCGACGCTATTCAAGCCGTTTCATCAATATTCAAAGCATTTTTGCTGTTGTTTTGTGTTCACTGCATTTTCAACTTCATCCAATTTTCTATAAGGGTGAATAAAATTTACACTTGTATAGAAAAATATTGATATCACCAACCTCTGCTAGCACCCCCCCCCCTTCCCCCCGCTCGTCTGCCCCGGGCACCAAATGGCCACGCTACGCCACTGCCCCAGAGATTGCTTGCAATGGCAGAAAGTGTTTGCATGGTACTGTGAAAAAGTACTAAAACGCCTATGTGACAATATTAAGTATAAGCTGATAAAGAGGCTGTGCTTAAACTATTACCATAATATGTATTTATTATTGAAGCATTATTATACGCAGCACAATACAATTGTAACACAGACATCAGAAAGTGCTTAACACCTGAATGGAAGAAAACTGGTCTTCCAAGAAGTACATTCTATTTCATTTTTCTTAGGTTATGGAATTGAACATGCACAGTGTGTTCCCCCCTCTGAGTTCTCTGAACCCAGCTTCATCACAGAGTCCTACCAGACCCTCCATCCCATCAGCTCTGAAGAACTTTTGTCTTTGAAATATGAGACTGAATACCCTTCAGCACTGCTGCGTGACCCCCTACAGCCTGAACCTCTGCAGGGTGACTACTTTACCATCAAACAGGAGGTAGTGTCTCCAGACAACATGTGCCTGGGACGCATCAGTCGTGGTAAGAATACTATATGGCTATTTGGCACATAGAATTGTAAATATATATTTTTATCACTGAATAATATATGTATTCTGTGGTTCACCAAATCAACAACTCCTCACTATCCTTCATTAGCTAAAGGATGTGTATAGAGGAGTCAAGTCTGCCACTTGATTCTGAAAGTTGTTTTTAAGCTATAATTACAATAAATACGTTGATTATTTAAAACATTTTTTTTTTCTTTTTATTATATCCCATACAAGATCACATTTCCAAATGATGCCATATAGTGCATTTTGGGTCTTCACATGGCTCTCATGCCAGCAGGGATTTTACCTCTTCTAAAAAAAAAAAAAAAAAAAAGTCAGGCATATTTTCAGATATATTACTAGATTTGAATTTAAGCAATTAGTTCTTTTGTTTTGCTTCTTTTTTTTTTTTTTTTTT
>JAKJJM010020595.1:0-11488 GCA_021901965.1 Pipa carvalhoi | reverse complement strand
AGTAGGGGGCAGGCTATCAAGTTTCAAGAACATATGGAAGAGACACGTTTCAGATCAATGGACCATAACAATAATAGATCAGGGATACAAACTCCCCTTCAGAACCTTCCCGTTCCCAAGACAATTTATCCATTCACAACAACCAAAAGACCCAGAAAAACATCTAGCACTACAAAGAGCTATTACAGAATTACTACAACAGCAGGTCATTTCACCAGTTCCAATAACACAAAAATTCCAGGGCTTCTATTCCACCCTATTCCTCGTCAGGAAAAGAGAGGGCACATGGAGGCCAGTACTAAATCTAAAATCCCTCAACAGACACATAAGGACAGAAAAATTCAGAATGGAATCATTAAGAATGGTCATAGCAGCCATGAAGGAAAATCACTACCTCACTTCGGTAGTACCTCACTTCGGTAGATTTAAAAGATGCCTACCTACATATCCCAATTCACACAAATCACCAAAGATTCCTAAGATTTGCAATCCAAGACAATCATTACCAATTCAGAGCTCTTCCCTTCGGTCTCTCCACAGCACCCAGACTATTCACAAAAGTATTAGCCCCAATCATGGCAATACTAAGAAAATAGGGAATAACACTACTTCCCTATCTAGACGATATTCTCATTATAGCACTGACACACTCGGAATCAGTAAAACATACACAAACAACACTAATAACCCTCCAACAATTCGTATGGCTCAGTAGTCAAAGCAAAAGTATCATATATCCGAGCAAGGAATTAAAATTCCTGGGCCTAATCTTCAACACAGATACATCGTCTGTAAGGCTAACCACACAAAAAGCAAATCAACTCGTACAATTCGCAAACTACATAAGACTAGCGCCAAAGGTAACCGCAGCAAGATATCTGGAATTACTAGGACTCATGGTAACAGCACTGGAAGCAGTGCCCTGCGCAAGATTTCATATGAGAACACTACAATTAAATTTCCTACGATACTAGAACAGAGATCACACGGACATGCTGCAGGTGATACACCTCACACAGCAGACAAAATTCTCGGTAACATGGTGGACCAACCCTGCCAACCTATTACAGGGCAGACAATGGTACCTCCCCTCATGGCACATAGTCACAACAGATGCCAGCTTATCCGGATGGGGGGCAACATATCAAAATCAGACCTGTCAGGGACTCTGGACAACAGAACAACACCTACCCATAAATATCCTAGAATTAAGGAGAATAAAATATGCTCTACAACATTGAACACATCTGTTAAAAGGCGTTAGCAGTGAGGATACAATCAGACAACGCTACAGCAGTAGCATACATAAATAAACAGGAGGGCACAAAAAGCCAATCAGCATATCGGGAGGTACGCCAGATCATAACATGGGCAGAGACTCACAGCCCATCCATATCAGCAGTATACATCCCAGGACATTTCAATATCACAGCAAACTTCCTCAGCAGGGAAACACTAAACCCAGCAGAATGGTCCCTTCACCCCGAGATATTCGAAGCAATAGTGTACAGATGGGGTCAACCAGACATAGACATGCTGGCATCAGCAAAGAACAAAAAACTACCACAATACTGTGCCAGAACCAGAGATCCAAGAGCAACAAGAATAGATGCATTAGTCACACCATGGGACTTCAACCTCATTTATGCATTCCCTCCATTACCAATTCTACCAAAGACCATACAGAGAATTGCACAACAGAAAGTGCACACTATACTGATTGCACCATACTGGCAGAGACGCAGTTGGTATTCAGATCTAGTAAACATGTCTATAACCACCCCATGGAGATTACCACTACGGATAGATCTTTTAACCCAGGGTCCAATAACATGCAGTTACATCCACATGTTACACCTGACAGCATGGAATTTGAATCCACACTCTGGTCAAGACATGGCTACTCCAATGACACCATCAAAATATTAATGAAAGCTAGAAAACCATCCACCAAAAAATGCTATGGAAAAGCATGGAAGGTCTTCATAGCCTGGTGTCGCAGTAATCACCTACAATAGTCAACATATGACATTACATTTGAACCACTTATAAACAGCAGGCAACAAGTGGCTAACTCTTAAGCTGGCATTTTTAATAGCTATTACGTCAGGTAGAAGAGTTTCAGGATTAAGAGCTTTGTCATGTACACCACTATGGTTGATAATACACCCAGACAAAGTAGTTCTTAGAACAAAACCTGATTTTCTAGCAAAAGTGGTATCATATCACATAAAGCAAGAAATAAACCTACCTTCACTGTGTCCACAGCCAAAAAGTACAAAAGAAAAAGATCTACATTCACTGGATCTTGTACGTGCTATAAAAATATACCTAAAGAGGACACAAGAATTTAGAAAATCGGATTCACTATTAGTTCTTTTTGCTGGACAGAAAAAGGGTCATATACCTTCTACACAGATGGTTAGTACAGACCATAAAACATGCATACACGTCAGCTAACCTTCCTTCACCAGAACATGTTAGGGCTCATTCTATTAGGGTCATGAGTTCTTCGTGGGCTCTTTACAATCAGGCTTCACCTGAACAAATATGCCATGCAGCCACATGGTCATCGCTACATACATTCACTAAATTTTATAAAATAAATGTTTCTGCATCTGCTACTGCAGCTTACGGCAGAAAGATTTTACAGGCAGCTGTTTTATAACATAATATATCTCAATTAAAGGATGGTATAATTAATATTCATCTACAACAGAATTTTTCTTCCCACCCTAGAGGGGGACAGCTTTTGGACGTCCCCTATACTCTGCACTGACAGGAAGGGCCGTATGTGAGAAAAGGGGATTTTGGTACTCACCGGAAAATCCTTTTCTCAAAGGCCCGTACTGTCAGTGCAGTAGGTTCCCTCCCATTTAAAATTAATTATACACAATTAAGGGGCCTATGTTTTTTTCTAATTATGTGAGGCATACATACACACACACATATCTTTCTCTTGTTTGTGTGTTTGTTTTTTTTCTCTTGTTGTGTGGTTAATGCTCCATTTTTTCGGGACAGGCTTTTACAGAACTGGAGAAGGGGAGGAGCAGAACCTGGTTTTATCAGAGGAGGAGGTTCGACTCTACAAGTCTTTCACCTTTTGTCCTATCTATCCAGGCAAAGGAGATAACCCTATAGTCTGCACTGACAGTATGGGCCTTCAAGAAAAGGATTTTCCGGTGAGTACCAAAATTCCCTTTTTATAAATCTCCCCCATAGGGCGAAATATATTAAAGGCGAAAATGCTGTTTTCGATTTTTCCCAATATGCTGGATGCCGGCAGCCTCTGAAGAGACTCAGCTTTCCCCAGGGCTTCCGGATTTGTATTAGCCAATCCGGAGCCATTGGCGGCGGCAAATTCAATTAGCTGACCACTGCCATTTGAATTTGCCACCACTGATGTCATCATTTCTGGATTGGCTAATCCAAACCCGGAAGAGCTGAGTCTCTTCAGGAGGCAGAGGTAGCGAGCGGTGCGCGCATGCAAGCACCGCTTGTTACAATTACTATTCACACATGGAAATCGAAAATACTTCTGTTGATAATTATTGATTTTGTGGAAATTGATAATTATTGACAGAAAGTTAGCGTTCGATATTGCGATATCGAATACGGGCGGGATTTCCGCCTTTAATAGATTTCGCCCTTAGACTCAAGTGGAATGTTGTGTAAACCCAAGATGCGTTTGCATAACCAGAAATATTTGAACTAACAGATTCTAACATCTTTACAAGGGCTGCATCATTATTTATGGTAGTGGGTACACCGAATCCCTGTGTACATATCTGAAATCTCCTTCTGTACAGTAGATTAGCTCATAAAGCAGATTACAATCACTGTGTTGAAAAATGTATTACAATATCTGTATTATACTAACCAATAAACTACTGGTATTATACCACCCAACAAATGGTTTTATTCACTACAAACTTGGCCCCATTCCCTTTTCTATTTTACACCCTGATTTTTTTTTTAAATAAATAATATTAATAATAATACTGGGCTTATTTTATAAACGTCCCAAAAAAGGCAACATTATAATTTGTTTCACATTGATGACTTTTAGAACAAAATATTGTAAGATATATTGACTAGTGCAGTGAAAGCATATAGTTGTGCTATGATTTTCACAAGGCCTTATTTTTTTTCTATTAGAAAATCAAACCTGTTTAGGCAACAATTCTCTAGATAATTTCTCAGCAAAAAGTGCAACATGCCAAATGTCAGTCTTGCAATTTACATAAATGTGTTTGACCCAGAAACATCCCTCACGAACCTTATTACTATGGATAATACTGGATTGTCATTATACATTGCTAAACTGCTTTTGATGATAGTTTCAGGATTATTAAAAAGCCAGTAGCACCAGAAAAAAAACTGCTGTTTGGATTAACACAGTGGTTATTTCAATGCTGTACTTGCAAAAAATGTCCTCTTGAAAGTTGAATTCCTGATATTATTTTATTGTTTTCTTTTGTTCCCATTGCTGGTTGCAGACAACTAAACTGACCTTACTGGGGTACTTCCTGAATAATGGATTATTTAAAGATCTCTTATGATCAGTGTAATCATAACAGAAAAAACAAACACAAAGCCATGTAAATCAGAAACTGAAATTCAAAGATAATATTTTTCTATGTAGAAATAACCAAATGGGATTCTCTCTTTTTTTGGTGTTACTTGTGCTTTAAATAATAAACTGAAAGGACATAACCAAATAATATAATTGAACTATTCGGAAATCACCCTATCAATAACGCTTTAGTCACATAATCTTTGTACACTGACTCCAGGCAATCCTCCTTTGCTCTATTTAGTCCCATGTGTTTTAAACGTTCTTGATGATGTAACTATGGGGGGGGGTCATTCACACAGGATGTCCTTGTGGGCTCTAACACTTTTAAACAACATCTCGAAAGTAATGTAAATGCAATAAAACTAAAATTCATATTGGTTTATAATGCAGTGCCCATGAGAATTTTAATATTAGCTTGTGAGCTTGAATTTCATTAAATGTAATCAAATGATCCATTTTTTTTTCATCTTATGACTTGAATGCAGTTTTAATTGATTTTAACCTGTATTTGGTGTTTAATTTACAAATTTTTAAAATAATTTGAAAACAGTGCATAAATAAAATATGTTTCTCTCAATGGGAACAACAAAGCTGTATGTCTGTGTGTGAGACTTGTTAAAAGTATAAAAGTGTGCTATTCCATCAAGAAAGTGTGGAGACTGTATACCTGTGCAGCATGTTAAAAATCAGCCCAGCTCAGGTGTGTGTATGGGGCAAAGTAAGGTGTCAGGAGAGCCAGTGAATATATTCAATAGTGAAGGAGAGCCACTATATATTCAATAGTGGTGCCATCCCCTGGATGTTTAGTAATGTCAATCATGAGCAATAGAAAAAAAGAGGGCTGCATACACCAAAAAAGCTTAATGGGTGATTTACCCTTTTATTGCATATTTGGTAGTAGTGAAAAACAATGTTTTGGGGATACACAGCCTCCCTTCATCAAAGCTTTTTTGATGTGTGCAGCCCTATTTTTTCTTTTTCTAGTGAGAGGGAATAGGACACTCTATAGAAAGACTTGGAATGTAGAAGACCTCCAGAGTCTTCAGCATCCCTGAGGAGGAGCCTTGTGGAACACTCTCAGTGGGATAGTGCTCTACTTAAAGGGGTTAATGTAGCTGGAATGTTTAGAAAAGTGGTAACATGATACAGTATATATTAGTTAAGGTTTAAAGGAGAACTCCATGTTCATTAGATTGGGGGTGATTCCGAATGGAGGGCTGAAATCCTCACCTCAATGTGTTCCATTGCTGCCTCAGAGCAGTCAACAATCATCTTCACTTCCTGTTCCTGTTGAATATGTGGCAGGTTGAGCAAGTGCAGTAGCAGAATTACATCAGAATTCTGCTAACTGCACTAACCAGTTAAAGGAGTTCTCCTTTAACAAAGGCTTTTATTATAAAGCTAATTTAGTGGGGTTTTATATATCTAATGCTTGATGTATGGCAAATTAGATGCAGAAAACATATCCAATCAGTTCCATAGCATCATTACCATAAATATAAACCTTACTAGTCATATTTGATTAGACAACAAATTTTTTTGTAAATTTTCAAATACACCAGTTGCAAACTGTCCCTTGACAAACTAACATTTGTAGAACTCCAAAAAGTTCTATTTTACTATGATGAAATAGGAATATGATGGAAATCAGTGTTGTCTTTCACTGACTGGCAATCTCACAGGGTGTCTGTACATAGGCATCTGCAGTGGACAACTCAAGGGGGGAGCACCGAATGTAACACTGTCACGCGGTTGACCATTAGGCAGATAGGGCTGGACAGAGGGATGCATTGGGAGGTTAGAACTTCTCCTGATGTGCCCCTTTTTCTGACCTGGCATCCTTCCAGGAGGCTCTTACCCCCCTGCGGATGCCCATACACCCGTATAATGTTCCTTGGAGTTCTTACCAACAATCAATTCCATCTTTCATGAAAAAAAGATAAAAACAGAGATTTTTAACAAGATTCTATTCTGCTTGTAATAAATAAATTTAGTCGCTTTATGAAATGTAGAGTGGACATTAAACGTTACAAATTATTACATATAGAACCTGACAAATATCCATTATGTATTGGATTATCCATATTTCTTAGTCTGACAATCCAAAAAAGTGAAAAAAAACCCATTCTATTAACGTCTTCTAGCAGGTGGCTTGGTGGCTGTTTGTATGTACTGACATATCCTTTTTAATCAGTGAGAATTCTAAAAAGACAGGAAATTGTTTTTATTGGTATTGCCCTATTTAGTCCAATAACAAACAGATCAGCAACAAAATAATTGAATACCACTTCTCCTAAAACAAAACATTGATTTACACTGACAGCAGTCAACAGGGTATACTGTGCAAAGTGTGAAGCACACATAACACTAAATCTAAATCCAAATATTGGACTGCATTAACATTTATATGTGCGCTAATGAGAAACATTTAGATGTTTAGTCAAATACTAAACATTTTTTGTAGGAGGAAGCATTGCTACATGATATGGGAATACACTAGAGCCACACAGCTACAAGGAAGACAATAGCACAATGACTTAATAAGAATTATTCTAAATTTAAAAGTATACGTTCAAGTGTAGGTAGTTTCTAAAAATGTGTGAGAACAACAGACATTTGTCCTTCTGCCATCTTCCACACAGAGTGCTTTAGTTCACCAGGGACATATATGACAAAAGAGATCACAAGGGCCTGACTATAAAACTAGTTTTGGTGTAGGTTTACATATCTAGAATAAGACAAATTAATGGCCAAATGCATAGAGTGCCTTGGAGCAAGAAAACATTTTAAAGACTACTGCACAGGCCAACCAATTTTGTATGTATGACAACTTATAGGGACACTAAGACCCAGCTGCTCTGTTTCCCAAAGCTGACAGACCTTCATAAGCATTTGCATTAAAGACCTGCATTTGGACCCAATGGCTTATTTACAGGGTATGGGCCCCTGTGCAAAATATTCACTTCCCCCCACCATTGTAATTTTGTAGGTCATAATTTTCTTAACTACTGTATTTTTCGCTCCATAAGATGCACCTTTTCCCAGAAGTGGGAGGTAAATGCCTGTGGCTCTTATGGAGCAAATGTTCCTTTTCTTCAGCTGCTGTGGGGCACAGGTGAGGGGGGGGGGGGGTAGTACTGACCTTCCTCCAGTGTACCAGCGAACCACCTCCAGTCAGCGCTTCTTCAGACTGAGCTAAGTTGAGTGCGATGGCGCTCCTCGGTGCCTCCGGTTCCCCTCAATTCTATTTGCCATGGATTCGGCCACTACTAGCATAGCTCAGCGCCTTTGGATCTCCTCGGCCCTATTCACCATGGATTCAGCCGCTGCCGGCACAGCTGTGCTAGTAGCGACCAAATCCATGGCAAATAGAGCCGAAAGCGCCAAGCTCTAGCTCAGTCTGGAGACGTGCTGATAGGAGGCAACTTGCTGGTACACTGGAGGAAGGTCAGAAGGGAACCAGGCAGGGAGGGAAGGGAGGGCAGGAGGACGAGCAGGGGAGGGAGGGTATATTTTATTAAATATTTTAGCACACCATTTGGTTCAGAATATTTTTTTCTTATTTTCCTCCTTAAAATCTTAGGTGCGTCTTATAGTCAGGTGTGTCTTATGGAGCGAAAAATATGGTAGTTATTCTTAATATACAATTTTATACTGAGGCTGTAGTAGCATTTCCCAGATTCTGTAATACCACTTGTTATTTACACAATTCAGTGTTATCTTTTCTAATTACACAGTTCTATTTTAATTGCAATATAACACAATTATGACTTAGTTGACACTATTGACACTGTTAACACTTAGTGATTTAGTTGGGGAACCTCTGAGCCCTTCCATTTCATGGGCTGGGTAGCAGCTGTCTTCCCCTGCTAACAGTTGTAATAGTTTACTATAGAAGGCAGAAAAGCAAAGGACTGTCAAGAAATTGTGGGGTCTAAGGGAAATGTAATATTCCAGGGCCTTCCTACAACTGGCATTAACTTCAGTCAAAGAATAAAAAAGATGCCTGTGGGCTTTAATGTACACAGATAATCAATTTTAAGCACAAAAAGTGAGAACAATCTAATCTGTTGGGGCCTTTTAAACCTAGAGGCCTTGGGTGGCCACCTTTTTAGCCTAAGGATAAGCCAGCTCTTAAAATCAATGCCAAAGCTAAGGAAAAGAAATACATTTTAGAAGTGCTTGGATGAGAAAGGGAGAGTGATTGTTTTATCAAACAAAACTACTGGGATTCTCAATGGCAAAATGTTCCCCTTTCACAATGCACTGTATAGTACAGAAAGTTTGGGGTGGTATGGAGACTCTGGGGTGATAGGTAGTTCCACTCCAGCCTCCTCTATAGCTTTTCTATGCTTATAGAGAATGCTAATTTCAGTTGATTTATTATTTAATTGTAAAACAAAGTATTGGTATTCTAACAGCATACCTAGGAGCTCAAATTATTGATTCAAATTGTGGGGTCTCCGTCTGTAATTAAATTAAGAAGCCCAGGCAGTCTGGAATCAGATTCTCCATAAGTTTTGCCATTTGAGCTTCTGGCTTAACTGAATGGCACAACAGGAGCTTAATGGTTCTACATACTGAAATATTGTATAGCTCTGCAACTTTTGAGGTTGCATGCACACAAATGTAAGAATCAATGAGTGTGAAAAAGGTGCATTAATTCAGTATGTTCTGTGCCTGATTATTCATACCTTCTGGATCTCAAACTCTGCTCTGATAGAAATGTCAGACAAAATTAGAAAAATGCTATTAGACAAGTTAATTGATGATATTTAATTATCTCACAAGGGAAAAAAATACAAAATGACTAATATGAAAATGTAAAAAACAAACAGTTCTATTGTTAGTGCAGCAATGTCTTTTCAGTTTTAGATTACCAGGTGCGAGATGTGATACTGGTTTGTTGCTTGCTGATAAGGCAAAATGGTCATGCAGAAACAGATTAAAAAATGTTTAAAAATTATGGAAGTTAATCATCAACATAGGCAATGCATTTGCAATATCTATTTAAAGTAATTTGTAGTAATTTGAATGCAAGAAACAACTGTTGTATTTGATGTAAGTAACCACCAGGGACAATACTGCCAACCAAAATCTGACAAAATGGTAGCATTGTCCTTTCTTATTTTAATAGATGCACATTGCCAGCATGTAGAAATTAATATAAAGTTATAGTGTCATTGTCTCCTTTACACAGAAGATGACATTAGTTTCTACAATGTGCAAGTTCATGAAGAATTTGATACAATACACCACTGCTACTATCTGACTACTCAGAAAGTACTATGTGACTATTTGCTCTATTGAAAAGGACAATATGCTGTTTAGTGAACATTTACAAAAGAATCTCTACAATACTGGCAAATTGTCATGTATTGTGGCAATAATTGTAACTTCTCTCCCAACTCCTAATCTTACTTCCTCCTCTATGACAGTTCATTTCGGTGTCTATAAAACAGGTCCTTTTTTAAGAAATCTCAGCAGCCCTCATAACTGCTGTCATCTTCAAACTACAGCTAAGCTGGATTCGATTAACTTTGCAGTTTCTCAGAACTTTTCTATTTATTCTCACTTAACAGTTTGTACAAACAGTGTTTATTACACCATAATCACTGGCCCCTCCCACTTCTGCTGTTTCATAGCACTGATCACTCCTCCAGAATGATTTGTTCCTTCATAAATTGCTATTTCTTGACAGTACTGGCTTGTTCACTCAGCATGTGGGCTTTCTATACTGATAATAAGTGTTCCACTCCCTGAGTGCTGAGTCACCAGAGGATTATCAGGCTTGAAGTTACTTGCTAAGTGTGCTTGTCTTTTTTAAGTTGATGAGTAATCAATTCCACCTTTATCTCTCTTTTCAGCCTGGGATGCTTTCTTCTCTCCTGACCTAGAAAGCTGGATTTCATCAATGCAGCATTGACACTTCGGCATGTAATTATAGCTTAGAGCTGTAAGTTCTAAGCTCACTATATTCTTGTTCTATCCATGATAATATTTTTCTCCAAGTGAGTAACATTTTCTCTTGTTTATTTTCCTCCCATGAACATCTATGCATCAGTTATATTTCACTGGACCATTATTTCTAATATAGCATAAGACATATTCCGTTAAAGTTGTATTCAATAATGGAAACAAAACATTAATAGAAACATAACGGCTATATTAACAGCACTTTGGACATCACTTAGTCCACCACAGAGAATCGCAAAACAAGGCATTTTCCAAGTCCTAAATCACATATGCGCACAATTCAATTAGCTATGTAATAAGAGAGCCATGTGAAATACCATATTTTTCGCTCCATAAGACACACTTTTCCCCCCCAAAAGTTGGCGGAAAATGTCAGTGTGTCTTATGGAGTGAAGAATCCTTTTCTTCAGCTGCTGCAGGGCGTGGGTAGGGGGGTGCCATCCAGCCCCTCCCCCCGGCGCCCCGCAGCAGCTGAAGAAAAGCAAACTCACCTTCCTCCAACGTTCCAGCAATGCTTCTGCTCTCAGCGCGTCTCTGCATACTGAGCTAAGTTCAGTGATGTCACTCCTCGGCACCTTCATGTCTTGTCGGCTCTATTTGCCGGCAGCTGCCGGGAAGACCTGAAGGTGTCCCGCTGAACTTACTTCAGTGTGTAGAGAAGCGCTGAGAGAATCTGCATCACTGGAACGCTGAGGTAAGGTTAGAAGGCAGGGGAGGGGAGGGGAGGGGAGGCAGGAGGGAGGGCGGGTAGGCAGGAGGGAGGGTAGGCAGGAAGGCAGGGGAGGGTAGGCAGGAAGGAGGGCAGACAGGGGAGGGATGGTAGGAGGGGAGGGATGGCAGGTGGGCAGGGGAGGGATGGCAGAAGGGCAGGTAGGAGAGGGATAGCAGGAGGGCAGGCAGGCAGGGAAGGGATGACAGGTGGGCAGCAAGGGG
>JAKJJM010020579.1:0-19515 GCA_021901965.1 Pipa carvalhoi | reverse complement strand
ATCATTTCACTATATATATATATATATATATATATATATATATATATATATATATTTATACACACCTTGTTTTTTTTTTTTCAAACTTTCTAATTTAATGAGGTTCATAAACTCAAAAAAATATAAAAACTAGTACAAATCTTACGTTTAGTTCGTATTGGCACATAAACCTTGTGTTTAGTTCATATTGGCACATACGTATTATGGCTTAATATGATGAAATTCAGAATAGCCTCACATGAGCAGTGTCAGATTTCATTGAATTGATGCAAATTTGAACTGCTCATCTTAACTATTGTCAAAAATACCAAACAAGTTTAAAAAAGGAGAAAAGCACTCCTACACAGTCCTAGGTCCTACACAGTAAAGAGGATTGCCACTATAAGACCAACCACATGCCAGGTGTAACTTATTGCCAGAATGGAATGGATTAATGATGCAGAGATTGGATAGTATTACAAAATGGAAACTATAAGAGAGAGATAAACAGAAAGAGCAGAAGTTGGTAGCTGCATTAAATGTTTTATATGCATCATAAAATGAAAGGATTTATTTGCATTTAAATATAATGTATCCTTTCTCTTCATTAGTCTTTCAATAATTTAGAATTTAGAATTTGTAAATGTTGTTGCCATATGGCCTAATGGCTCACTTTTCTTCTCCATATAGTTTTATGTGCTTGTTTCTTACTGGCTATAAATTCATATATAACAGGATTTGAAGCTTTTGCTGTTTGTCCATGTTGTTCATTGCTCTGTAACACATACAATAGTATATATTCAAATACAGAATCAATAGAGGGAATAGAATTGCAGCTGTAGGTGTTCAGATCCTGGGTTTCATTAAAAGGGACCGTAGCTCCAGAATAAGAAAATCCCATTTGGATTAGGACAGCGGTTATTCTTACATAGCACTGGTAAAATATTATTTCTAATGCAGAATTCCTGATTTGTATTATTTACAGATGTTTTCCTTTTGGTTGCAAGAATCTTTTATCTGTCAAGTAAACAAACCACTATTGCTTCTTGTGCAATTTTAGATAATACATATTATGAAGTTCCCCAAGAATTCCATTTTGGCTGTAACTGGCAGAGAGAGAGAAAGACACAGCAAACCAACTAAAATCAGAAATTCAACTTCAAATATTACATATTTACTGCATAGAAATAACTGCCATGTCAATCCAGATAGCAATTATTTTTTTCTCTTGTTACTGATCTTTTAAACAGAGGTATTATGTTTGCTGAATAGTTCCATTTTGGTTTAGAACCTGGTCTATTAAACACATCACTTAAAAGTAAAAAAATTATAGCTCTTTTAAAACCTTCCAGATGAATGATCCATTTTAAATCAGTTCCAGGTTCTCTAGGTCTTCATTTATTGTATTTATTTGAAATAGAATTAAGGAATTCATACATACCCCCTGCTTCTTTATTTTTCAGAAACAGCACATTCCATTTCTTATGTCATAAGAATCTTTCATATTGAATCAACTTGAACTTAAGTGGAAGTTTTCCTTTAATAGGCAACACAGGGCACTGCTGTGGGCCCTGCCAATTAGCTATATATGGCTGGAGTACTGACCAATGTAACTGGGCCTTGTGCAATGTGACTTGGAATTTCTGAGTATTTAAAACATGTGTTTTAATGTTTAGGAGGCCTTTTTGACAGATTGGGAGGAGGGCAGTGCGGTAGTTAGCACTGGTTAACACTGCTGCCTTGCAGCACTGAGGTCCTGGGTTTAATTCTACCCGAGACCTCATCTGCATGGAGTTTGTATGTTCTTCCCACACCTGTGTGGGTTTCCTCTGGGCAACTCTGGTTTCCTCCCACATTCCAAAAACATACATCTGTGTGTGTGATCAAAAAATCAAATGAATGAATGCAGCTGATGAAGGGTGGCATAATCCCCCCAAAAAGTTGTGAGTTAAAATAATACTTTTTCAAGACCAATTCTACTTGGGACATTCAATTTTTTGATTCAATCAGAATAATTAAGCCACATCCATTTTTCTAGTAACCTTAATTTTTAATATTCCTACACACAAGGTAGGCAGCCTGGCCCTTTAGAACTCTTTTATTGGACAACCATGCACTTCCTGTGGCAGAGAGATCCATTTCCCCTCTGCTCTAACAGTAAAAATCCCCCATTTATGTTGATGCAGAAACTTTCCTTCCTCTAGTTCAGCAGTTCTCATCCTTTAGAGAACCGCGACCCCCCGCGATGACGTCATCGCGGGGACGTGCCTGGCCACGTGATGACGTTGCGTCCAAACGTCATCACGTGACGCGCATAAGTGATGATGTTGTGGCTAAATGTCTTCACGTATGTGCATCACGTGGTGACGTTTGGTCGCAACGTCATTACGCAACAACCCCTGCAGCGGTTCTGAGACCCCTGTGAACTGGTCGTACGACCCCCAAAGGGGTCGCGACCCACAGGTTGAGAACCGCTGCTCTAGTTGTAGAGGATGCCCTATTGTTATACTTAGTTCTTTATATAAATAGATTGTGGCAGAGATCTCTGTACTGACTACTCTGTTTCCCCGAAAATAAGACATCCCCCAAAAATAAGACCTAGTGCAATTTTTTCCAAACTTAGAAATATAAGGCCTCCCCTGAAAATAAAGACCTAGCTGCAGTAAAATATGAAAAATATACTGTACTGGTACTGTATTTCCCTAAAATACAGTACCAGTACCGTGTTTCCCAGATACTAAGACACGTCTTTAGGAGCAAAAATTAACATAAAACCCTGTCTTATTTTCGGGGAAACACGGTATGTGTATATATGGTTATTAGGTCACCTCTTAGTTGTTTTTTTTTGTAGACTAAATAATGTCAGTTTTGATCAACATTCTTGATACTGTAGTTTGCCCACTCTTTTTATTACTTCAGTTGACCACCTTTGAATTCTTTCAAGCTCAACTACTTCTTTCTTGTCCACTGTTAACCCAAAGTTGCACACAAAATTGTGTGGTCTGACAAGTGCTTTGTAAAGCGGTATAATTATGTTCTCGTCATGTGCATCTATGCCTCTCTTGATGCACCCCATGATCCAATTTGCCTTATCAGCAACTCCTTGTCATTAGTTGCTACAGTTAAGTTTATTGTTAATGTGCACGTGTCACCTCAAAAACACTAATCCTAATTTAGGTTGTACTAAAGAAATAAACATTTTTGAAAAATATAAGAACTTTAAAAAATGTACCTTTAAGCAGCTTTTCTCTCTACCATCTCCCTGTCAGCCCGACATGCGTTGCGGTGGGCGATGATTGACATTATAGCTCCTCCAATCAAATCCCTTAAATCACGATCTAGCTGGGATCTGATTGGAGGAGCTATAATGCAACTAGTGTCGGGCTGACAGGGAGTTGGAAGAGAGAAAAGCTGCTTTAAGGTACATTTTTTAAAATACTTATATATTACAAAAACTTTTATTTCTTTAGTACAACCTATATTAGGATTAGTGTTTTTGAGGTGACAGTTGTACTTTAATGAAAATTTCTAAATCCTTTTCCCTGCCTGCTTTGCCCTCAGTTTTCCCATTTAGTAAATAATATTGATGTGCATTTTCCCTCCACATATGCATAATCTTACATTTAAACATCATTTGTTACTTCTCTGCCCAAGGCTCCAACTTATCCAGATTCTGTGATAAAATACTGTCCTCATTTGTGTTAATTACTTTACAGTTTAGTATCATCAGCAAAAACTGTTTAAAGTGGATTTTGTCTATGCATCAACATATCTCCATATGTTAACTGTATTATAATGTGTTGGACACAAAGTTTTAAACGACTAATTCAGCAGTTTGTGCAGTTGTATTGTATCTCACCAGGGTTACTTTTTTATATTTATTAGGCACTATGGGTACTTGTGTAATTAGATAATTTGGGGTTGATGCTGACATTTAGGGTGATATTTATTAAAGTCGGAAAGACCACTCTCGGTCTTTCCAGGATTATTGCGCAAGATCTCGGGTTGATCCCGAGAGATTATCATGCAAAATCTTGGGTTGATCCCGCAAGATTATCGTGTGAGTTGTTTGATCAAGTTTTCCATTGAAAAACTTGATCAAACAATTCGCACAATAATCTCACTGGATCCGTCCTTAATACATTTTGCCCTGAGGGTGAAGTCGATTTCGACCTTTTCAAGTTTATACTCTGTATAAATATTGCTGTTCGATAAGTAAATATCGATCAATATTTTCCAATCGATTTTTACCGATCTAAATGTTTCGACTGAATTTTTTCAATCGAAATTTACTAAAGTCGAAAATGATTTTTTTCGACCACTTCATCCATTTTTCACCACAAAAATGGCTGAAAAGATCAAAAATTCTCTAACTGCCTGTTGCAGTTAGGCATTTAAACTCGTTTTGGAGCTATAGTTTTGCTGCCAGGGTGCTTTAAACTCTTCTGCAAACAGTTTTCTTTTAGTTTAATTTCAGAGTTTCCAGAATGACCCCCTAAATCTCTACTGTAAAAATCTTCTCCTTTTAGCTACATTCTCACTTTCCAATGGAAACCCACAAACACCCATTAGTTACATTCTACTGTTGTATGGGAATTTGCCATATATAGCATTTATTTTAGACCTTGGAGAACATAGGAATATAAATCTTGTAAAGAACTGTATTTAATCTAATTAAGACATATAAATCTGACAATTAATTGTATTTAATCTAATTATTATTTTACAATGTAAATGAGGTGAATTGTGTTTATGTCACAATGCTGTCGAGTACTTTAGAATTGTACATAGTAACGTATTGCAGTATGTATGGTTGGAAAAAAGACAAAGTTCAAAAAATGTTACTATATATAGCCCAGTAAGACAGTGAACATCCAACTGTATAAGAACTATTTGTGTTGTTAGATTCAAAGGAAAGGGCTTCTGACATTATCTTTATCTATCACTTCTATTCCCCTGTGGAAAACTGATCAGGTTTCTCCTGGATACAAAGCTCTCTAAAAATCAATAAAGGCTTCATAATTTTGGAAAAGGGATATCTGACCTTGCATAGGGCTTGTGCAAGCAAGGCAGAGACAGATCCCCTGCACAAAATGAAACTACTCCCAAACTAGACTAATTTATATAATCATTCTTTCAGTCTTTATTTCTTTTTTTGTTAACCTGGTTAGATGTGGTTCTAAATGCGCTTGGTTATTTGACTGTGGAGGAGGCAGCAGGTTTGTAAATTCGATAATTATATACAGTACGTAGCAGAAATCAGCTAATAGTAGTCTTTTTCCAATTTTCCCAAAAAAGTTTCTTAAGAAGAGAGACATTTTTAATCATTAAAAATAAAAACTGCAGCACAAAGAGCAACATTCAACTTTAGCAGTTCAGAGTCAGACCAAAATAAGCTCCCTGTTTGCTTAAAGTTTCCACTCTGAGTTCTCTGCTGAAGAGGTCTAATAATACCTAATTTAACAAAGATTACTGTATTCTACTTTTCAGTAAAGGATTTTTTAAATCCTTTTAGTTCATGTCATCCTACATTTTTTTTTACCTTTGATGTTTATTCCCAAACCCTACATAATAGAATCAATAAATCCATATATTGCTCTGATTAGGTCTAATAAGACCCAAACATACCACGTCTGCAGATTGGATTTGTGCATCAGGTTGTATCTGTGTTAGTAACCCAGTGGTTTCGAAAATGTAATTGGCAAGAGGTGCATTAAGGAGTGATTTACATGGCTCATAAAACTATCCCTTGACCACTAGTAACACCTTTGCTTTTTGATTTTGAGAAAAAAGGTTATCTATGTAGCAGAGAAAATATGGATTAATCAGATTCAAGAATGTTTGCACTAAATACTTTCCTACTTGCATAATACTCAGCCTCAACCAGCAACCTTCCCTTTTTCCATGTCTCAAAATGATTGTCTCCACATAAGATTTAGGTGTCTTGGAAGGGAAAGACTGTGGGTTTATTGTGTTGCTTGAATGTAATATAAATGAACAAATGCAATATATTAGAAAACTTTAGTTCTTCTTTAATATTTGTGATTGGATCAAGGATGTGCAGTTTCGTAGTTTTATGCGGACTTAGGGGGTCATTCTGGTAGTTCCGAATTTTCTGTCCCGAATTCACTTATAGCGAACTCCCATTATAAAGTCGCGACCGCGACAATTCTCCCATTATAAAATTGCAACCGCAACAATTTTTTTTTGTCGCAGTCGCGACTTTATAATGGGAGTTCGCTATAAGTGAATTCGGGACAGAAAATTCGGAGCTACCGGAATGACCCCCATAATGTTAAGTTAGTAAAATTCCCAGTCTTGTAAGGTATCATATAATTCTTAATAAATATCACAGGTGCTCCCTGTCCTATATGCAGGAGGCAGTTTTTAGTAGTAGCTGAACTTCATTACTGGTTGAATATACCACCAAATTAACGTCCCTTACTTAAAATGACATACGCAGCCTACCAAGCCTGTTTAATATTGTTATATTATTAAAAAGCTGCATTATTTGCCCAGTTCACGTTCACATTCTTAACTAAAACATCAGATATTCAGTTTGCTTACTCTATGCTGTTTGTCCTTTCAAAGGCTCATCACTGAATCCTTGAATATTAGATATGGTTTCTTGATTACGGACATGCTTGTTTTCTTTGCTAAATCATCATTTTTCTTAGCGATGTCCAACTTCTACAAAAATAATCTAATAATATAATATGAGCTATTTAAAAAAAAACATTTTCATCTACACGAAGCAGAATTACATTGCTCAAAAGTAGAAATGTGCATGCTTCATGTGTGAACGAATGGCAGATAAATAACACCTCTATCCCTTTCTCTATAACAAGCTGTGATTTGAATCTAATTATAAAGAAAAATGTAAACATTGTCGCAGGTTTTATCATCAACTTAATAAAAAAGTTCCTTAGGCACACACATATCTTCCTTTTTTATCTGAATTGCAGAATAGTCTACCAACCTGTTTGGTTGATAAGTGTTTTGAATTCGTAGGCAAAAAGCAATCCTCACTTGCTGTATATTCTACTTACATTTCATTTGTAGTGAACAGTACATGCATGCACAAGTCTATGTAACATACAGTAATGTCAGAAAATACACAAGGTGGAGGGCTATTCTTTAAATTCTAAGGGGGCAATTGCTAAAAGTCGAAAAGGCCTTTTGAGCCCTTAAAGTTGGAGAAAGTGTTTTTTTTTGTATTGCGCCAGTATCGCCTATTTAAAAAGCTTTATAGACATGTTGAAAGCCACTTTTAGATGCAATTTTTTTACACTGAAAAGTTGTTTTGAATCCTAAAAAAAAATCAACAGAAACTCTTATAAATATCCCCCTAACTATTACAAATTCTCTTTATATTAATCTATGCTGTAGCAGTGGAAGAAAAATTCCTTCATATTCACAAAATAATTCCCCAGATTATTCCATGAAGCACATAACATCACCTTATTTAAAGGAACCATACCCTTCCATTATTATTCAAAGTTCATAAGAAGTATATGGACACTGCAGTTTTATTAGCTCGAAGCTAATGTTAAATATGCTGTTTGGGTAATAGCTATACATTTCTATTGTAATATTTCTTTGAAGGGGATACATGTTATACCTGATATCCAGCCTCTTTGATCATGCTTGCATTTTGATTGAATTTGGCATTTTGAATTAGCAGCAGGTATGCTTAACATTCTAATCAGCACAGTTGATAAACTATAAAAGGGGAACTGTTTCAGTAATGCTTTATTAAAGACCTTTTATAAAATGCTTGGAACACTTAAAAACAAACTCAGTAGCAAACATGGATAATTAAGTGTAAAGGTGTATTTTAGACATAAACATTTGGAGAGAAATAGTGCTCCTTTAACAGTAGTAATCTTAAAGGCAATTCCTTTTTCTTGCTAGAATTCCCTCACAATAGCAAAAAGTGTTGGACTGGAGTGCTGGGGCCTACCAGGTAACAAGAGAATAGGGGACCAACAGAAAACAAGAAATCAATCAGTGGCCCACCAGAAAACAAGGGATTATGGACCCACCAGGAAATAACGGATCAGGGGCCCACCAGGAAACAAGG
The DNA here is from genome assembly GCA_021901965.1 of Pipa carvalhoi. NCBI lineage: Eukaryota > Metazoa > Chordata > Amphibia > Anura > Pipidae > Pipa > Pipa carvalhoi. The sequence goes on along the minus strand of JAKJJM010020579.1, from coordinate 11,453 downwards.
GATAAGGGGCCCAGCAGAAAATTAGGGATCAGGTGTCCGCCAGGAAATAAGGGATCAGGGGCCCACTAGGAAACAAGGGATCAGGGAGCCTCTAAGCAAAAGATTTTTTCTTATCTCTTCATTCCCCTCTTCCCTATGACTTTGTTGCATCTTTTTTTTATCTAAAAACCTTTACCTTCTTCACACTTTCCTCAGAAATAGGCTGTGATAGGGCAGTTTGAAACTTAAGGAGGGTCCACTACTATAGAACCATTGATCTGGTAAAAAGCTCCTTTCTTCCACTGTATTTGTATTGTATTGTATTGTATATTTTTATTTATAAAGTACCACAGCATTACGCAGCGCTGTACAATCCAATACAGTTATAATACAGACAAGGGAAAGGTGCTTAACAAAAAGCAAGTGAAGTAAATTACAAGCATATAATCAAGAAAATACATCCCCCTAAGGGCCAGGCCATGATTGACACAAGAGGATTGAGATCCCTGCCCCATAGAGCTTACAATCTAAATAGGAGGAAGACTTACATAAACAGATAGGATGGTATTAATTATTTATAAACTGAATCTATTATAAATTTAAAATTAAATGCATACACATGGGTTAAATGGCTTAAATAGTTTTTATCATAAATAGAAGGTTGGTTTACCATCTCTATCAACCAATTATAGACAGAGGTGTCATGGGTAAAAAAAATGAAAATGGGGCCACATATGCTGGTATATCTGTTAGCAAAGAGAGTGAACAGCAAAGATATGTTGGCAGATACTTGGGGCTCAGGGCAATTGCCCAGTTAGCACACCCTCTAAAATCATCCCAATAAGTATTAACAAACAATTAATGAATTGGATTACTTATGTTTATATATTATATTTTCTTACCTTAAAAATGCCATAGTGGAAACAATATCAATATGAACAAATAGAAATTGGGTCATAAAAATATATGGCTAAGGAACCTGTCTTCTCAAAAATGATGAATTTTCAATGCAAGAAAGATTTTTTTTTCTAAATTAAACATCTAAATCTTTGAAGAAAGCAAACAACAGTACATGTATAAGTGAATTAGGGCAATGTCATGGCGTATTAATGCTGACAGCAAAGCCGGCTTCAAAACAGCAAAAAACAAAATGCACCCCATTTATATTAATGGTGACCAAAACTACCTTGAAATTTTAACTGAAGTAACAGCATAGAATATGGTAAAACTGGCTTAAATATATACATCTGGTGTTGATCACGCAGGTACAGATAACAGCGTTGGCATGACAATATCATTTTATAGTTTCTGATCTGACTGGGTGTTTTTACTATAACAGCAGATACATTATTGAATTCCCTGCCTAGGATAGAGTCAATGGTTGGATTTAAAAATGATCTGGGTGGATTTCGAAGAACAAAGACATGTCTATATATGATTAAAACAAAAAAATATATAATCTGGGGAGTGATCTGACTTCGACTGCCTCTAGAATAATGTTCTTCCCTGTGAGGTTAAATTGGCTGCTGTGTGCAGGGAGGTTGTTTGGCTTCCTATTGGTCAACATTAATGACCCAGCGTTCATGGTGCAATGAAGCGTAATATTAAATGGTAAATATTTAATTTCATTGTAGAATTAACAAAACCTTCTCCCATATTCATGGGAAAAAATTACAGCATGACATTTGACTTTCAGAAAATGTAAAATTATCATAAGTGCAAAGATGATTATGCGTTTGTGTTTTAATTATTTTATTTTTTTTAACAATCTTATATAATGATATCAAAACTCTACTTTATCAGTAAACAACTATGTATGGAGATATGTTGAAAATCCTAACCTAGATTAAAAGTGATTTTCAACAAATAGTTTATACAAAAGACTTATGCTTGCTTTTTTGGATTTTCTTCTATTTTTTAATGGCTGCAAAGATGTTATGAGCCCTTCTCAGCAGCTGTCTAGTACCAGCTGTTCATTATATAATATTATTGCTAAATCCCTTACATCCCTGATTTCTTTAAATCTATTACAGCTTATCTAAAAGTAACTTGTGGGAAGCTGTGGATTAAGAGGGAAACTTTACATTATTCACTATTCAAACTTATTTGCCTTTTCTCTGTTTAACACTGAATAAATGTCCAGCTCTGCTTTAATATATTTTGTATAGTTTAGTATAATCTGCACAAAATGTATCTTATATAATAGTCTCTCTTCTCACTGGCTTATACAATATATTTACCCTTTTCACATATATTTGCATTAGTCATACCTAAACCAGAGAATATTAAGCGCCAGACAGTATACATGGTGAGGGATGCCACATTTTACTCACTTATAGGTGGAACCTAAGGGGTTGGCGTGGTCCAACTATGTTTGACCTGTACGTCTGCTGTACCATCTGCTCTTGCCAGTAGTGGGTACAGAGAAGGAGCCCAGAATGCATCTTGCATTGGATCTCACTTATGCAAAATTACACTACTTTATCCATCCATGGGACAGACTTCACATTTTCCTGGCTGGATATAGATCTTATACCCAAAATCCAAAATTTGAAAGGATGCTATCCTCCTTTTATTCATAATCTCATTAAATTTGTTATACAACAGCATTGTAGTGTGATACTAATGGATTGTTCCTAGTCCCATAGCTTACTCTAATATAATATTAACTCTAGGAAACAATCTCTATCACTCATGCAGCTACAGAGACAGCCATGGTGAACTGTGATTCCCAACTAGACCCATCTGAGGGCCACAGCAGAGTGGCCACTCTGTTCACCTGTTCTTGAAGTGCATGAAGCGCATCCGTGACTATTTCAGCGGCGTACCTCATGCTCTTTGCGGAAATGCCTTCTGCAGAAGTACAGAGGATACAGAATCTGGCCCTGAATGTTATGAATGAGTACTTTAAATGAAAATCATCCAGTTAAGGTTTTGCTCAATCTGCAGCCCCATTCCACAAATTAAAGCCCTTCTCCCTATTCATACAATCACACGATAGATTTCATTAAAAGTGTTATCAGTGGTAATATCACATTATAATTATTATTTAATGTATTTTTACATCACTAGTCACTGATAGCAAACAATATTTCCCTTATGACATCAAAGATTACACTGACACTTTCCCTAATCAATCATGTCATCCTAATAATCAAAGCATGAAATGACAAAGAATGTTAGATAACAATAACTTTTATGTTTTTACTTCCAACTATTGTTAGACTTCAATGGTCATCATCATATGATAATCTTAACTGTTGGTTGGGAGTTTTAGTTACACATTAATTGGAGGGACAATTAGTAACCTGACATTAGAGTCATGTAATAAAATTACAGAAAGTTTACTATAATTTCTAAGAAAAAGTTAAAATGCTATTAGTGTTTTGGTAACTGGTCTCTTTATGCTTGCATCAGATCTCCTAAGTTATTAATCTTCATATTATATAATAATGAAAAGAACTTCTAAACAGGAGGTAGAATTGTGTTTTTTTATCTGAAACAAAAATAAAAGTAACAAGTTATGGTGAGACCTGACCTTGTCACTTTCATAATTTGGCTCCCTGTGAATAATGCCTGCATTCTTTTTTGTGAAAGTAATAGTGTATCATGAATTCTGAACAGTCTCTGTATTTACAACTGTGTATGTTTTGTCATCGTCTTTGTGATTACCTACTAATCATTGATATCATAGGGGATGTTGTTTGATGTCATAGTGATGCATTAATGTTTGATGCTATTTATTAAGTGAATTGCTTGATATTATCAGAGAATCCTTGGTTTGAAACTTTATACTGATAAAGTACTTTAATTTTAATGTAGCGTGTGCTAAATTAAATACATGATAAATGTGCATTCTTATGTCATAAATGCCAGGGTTGCTTTTTATTTCAGTTCAGGTTAGACCACAAGCACACAATACATATTCTGAAGGGGTCACCACTTTCTTAAAGTTACATTGTACCAAACAATTATGGATCTTCAAAACAATGTCTTACTTCTTTTATTAGGGGAATCCTATTTTTGACAGAATCTTTTTGATTTGTTTTTAGGGTTTTTTACTGCTTCATCTCAACATATTGATGGTACTCCTTTTCAGCTTGCTATATCAAGCAATTTGGTGCTGCTCACAAATACTCATAAATACAGAGAAGCCCTTTGGGACCCCTGTGTTAGACGACTGGTCATTTAAACATGCCATTTAAAACAAGGAAATAGGGATATGGTGACATAGAAAGACTAATACACATCCAATGGAGTGGTTTTACTGTGCTGCTATTCCATGCAGGTAGCTCAACAGTATATAACATCACCGTTAGGATGTCGAGTAATCACCAAATAATATAAATGATGCTGCGGCTTAGGCATTTAATTTGCGAAAACGGAGCAGTGTTTATTTCATCACAACATGTTCCGGGTCACACCTGGACCCTTTATCATGTGAACATAGAAAGGGATGTATTATTCACTTAATACAGTTAGTGGGACATTGTGAGGATGATGTTACTGCACATCACTGGTAGAATACTCATCACTTTGCATGATACACAGCCTACTACTGCTTGACTGACTACAACACACTATGATAGAAACCGCATCTGATTCTGTTCACTTCTTTGGCAAGGTAATCCTCTGCTTTGTGAATAAGGAGAAATAAATTTGTGACTATCGGAGTTTAGTGACCCGAAATGAAACAAATTCACTTTGATAGTCAAATTCACACTTTGATGAATCAGCCTCTGAATCTTAGCTCCTTTCTATTAAACAAACCACTTTGTGTTTTACTATCTTGTAGTAGCTTAACCAGATCACCCCAAGGACACATAAAATGGAGATTGCTGGGTCTCAGGATAATTCAAGTGCATCCCACAGCAGCTGATGTTTATGTATCTACTCCTATTATATAAATTGATCTAATAATTATTAGTTAAAAGTTGCATTTTAATCACTCATTGCCACAAAGAGGTATTGATAATGTCATGGTTTAATTAGTTTAATCTGCAGGAGCTTATAAAATTGCTGCCTAATCCCTTTTTTGAAAACCTGGTTTTGCGAATATATTGTAGGATGAATTACAGATAAAAGTGTAAGATCTAGACATGCAATAAAATAAAAACTGTATAAATACATGGTAGTACATCATTCTGTTTACCCTCTTTAGGAAGGGATTCAGGATTTTGCTATTTAAAATAACAGACTATCCACTTGAGCATGAATCCATTTAGTCTCCATCGTGCATAACTCATTTTGTCACTAGGCAGAATAAAAATGCATAGCTGGAGCTACCAGCACACAGAGATATTTTAATGACCATTTCTCTATTCAGTTGGAGTCTTGATTCTGAGTTTCTTTTGTTCACTATCATTGTATTAAGCCAGTCTGAGAATAATGTATTGGATATTATTTCTTACCAAGGCAGTCTAAAGATTCAAAAAGCATTAGGTATCTGAAGTGGGTTTCTTAATGCCCCAACCTTAGATAGTCATTGTGCAATTTTAGCTTTCGTGTTCCCTTTAGATGTATTGACTTGCATATCATTCTGCATTCTTGCACCCTGGAAGCAAGGGTCCAACCAAGTGGTTAATTTTAATGTCAGTACTGCTGTGTTCATGTATTAGCAAGTAGCATAAGCTCCAGTTGTTTTATGCCACGAGCATAATCCCCAGGGATTGCAATTTAGTCCTGCCTGCTATTTTTAATGTTTCCTTAATGATCTGGAAAGCAATATCTAACTTCTGTTTTCTGTTGTAGTTGCTGTTGTTTATGCAACCAAAAATAATTATATTACTTAAATGTATTTAGTGCTCGATTTTATTATTTTTTTTATTATATGACCTTGATATATTTTGTTACGGTAAAATATTTTTTTTCACTTTTCAAAAAAAAAGAGAGTTAGGAGGATTTAGAGGCAAGTCAAACAAGTTTTTCAACTAGTAAATGCGGGAGAAACAGCTTATATTTAACAATATCGCTGTTTTCTTCTATTTACTAAACTGTTCAAAACAATTTTATGTTTGGTACTGTCATTTAGCCAAAATCCAAAATATTTTCTCATCGAAAATAATTTTCAATTTCGATATCCATCTGTAATGGAAGGGACACTCATAGAAAAGCAATGCAAAATGTGCCCCTGTAAGCGGATCAATATCGACTGATAATGATTTATTTTGATGATGAAACATTTTTGTTCATTCTTTGTAAATCAGGGAAATCAAAAAGTGCAGGGAATCAAAAATTTACAGCAACATAAGGTAAAATCAATCAATATGGTCGAATTGGTCTTAGTAAATATTCCCCTTAAACAGGGGTGGGCAATTATTTTTTGCAAAGGGCCACATTGGACCCTTGCATTCATGTCGAGGGCCGCTCAGTCGGGGGGGGGTGCTGGCCGATTATGTCGGTCGGGGGGGGGTGCGCGCATCCAACCTGTTGCCTGTCGTGCTGCTGTGTCCGCCGGTCCGTGCGTGTGGTCTCATTTCCGCATCCGCCCACATGACACGATGTGGACACATGATGCGAAAGTGAGACTAGACACTCGGATCAGGTCGGCGGGCCGGCAAGAAAGGCTTACCGTGGGCCGTATTTTGCCCAGGTCTGCCCTTAAAGTTTAACTATTTATAGGTGCATCTATGTTGGACAGCTGTTTGTATTTAATATAAATGAGTTAATGATTCAATGATAATTTGCTGTTAAATATGTACCATAAAGAACACTATGCTTGAATATATTGTAGAAATTATTCCGTATCCTAGTTACAAAACCAAACGTCCAGCAACAAACCAATTACAATGCTAGATCAAATGGCCAGTATCCTAGTTACAACATCAAGTGTTCAGTTACAATGTTCAGTTACCAGCTTCCTATTTAGTAGCACCTTAGATGCCTCAGCCTGTGCATTAATCCTGCTTCCCATTGTGACTTAACAATTACAGTACTGGACATTTATAATTAGCCAAAACAAGTGGCACCACATTAAATTAAATGGTAAGGCATATCTCCACTGGAAACACATATCTCATTGGCAAAAATGTGCTATTTCTTGCTAACAAGATGCATGTTTTATTGGCAAAGTGAAACAGTTTACCAGAGATAGCCTTGACAAATAAAGAAGCCAAATGCAGGACTGCTCTCCCCCTCCTTTCTTAAATAAGCTCTCATCTTTGTCTCAAGGCAGCTTATGGTCCTTTTCTATGCGCACAGGGATTGAGCAAGCATGTTCTTTAGCTGCATAACAGTGACTGTGAATGACTAAACTGTGAATAGTTGCTAAAAAATAACTTGAAATTGCTTCAAAGATACCAGTAAAACGTTGAATTCTTAATAGATTTGAAAAATGTTCTACAAATAAGTCTAAATACTGATGTTTTAATTAAAATATACATGATTCTGAATGTAAGACTAAGAAACTAAATATCTGTACATCGCCAATTTCACAGTATCATTTCCCCATGTCAGTGTGGTGCTAATGTTAATCCAACTACAAAGGCAATACAATTTATTTTGAATCTGCATGGATCTAGGAGGATCATCATTCTATTTAATACAATGCACACATCCAATCACCATCATTCTTGTGGCGCTACACAGACCGCCCCACATATATCCATCATAAGGAACTGCATACTGGCCACTACATACTGCATTTTTTATTTCACAAGTGGAAGATTCTTTTTTGCACTTAGATGAACAGCTTTTATTTCTGTCTTTTATGTGTTTTACAAATGTATCTTATCTTACATATTTTTTATCTTATCCTTTTAAAATCTGAAAATGAAGGGACATCTTGGGACTACAGGGATAGATTTATTTGCAATAAGGACAACAAATTGAAGAGGAACAAGAAAATAATGATAAAACTACCTTTAAAAAATGGGTATATTGCAAGGCTTGCCTTTTCCAATCTCTAGAAACTAAAGAGAAATGTTTCACTTAAACCTATATAGACACCCCAGAAACAGGATGTTCCGGAACGACTCTCCTTAGGTATGCAGTCCCTAAAAGTGGGACAGCTAAGTGGTCTTTATCCAAGGTCTTTACTTTATCAAGTGTCATGGAGAGGGTGGGGATAGTGAATGGGTTATGAAGCATAGCAAAAGCTAAAGTTGTCTTTTCATACCCCTGACTTGATCCAAGGTGAAAGAGGGGGATAATCCCACCTCCTTCTTTAGACCTATGTCTAAACTGCCATGCATGTCATAAACAACCATAATCATGCAGCATATTTAATTAATTTGAAGACAAAAGTATATTTATGGGCATACTTTTCTACATCGACTAAGCTAGTATTGACTCATTCAAACAATTGTTTTGAAGGCACTTCTTTGGAAATCCACTTTTGTGTAGACAATAATAGATCAAAAGGAAACAACCATAGTTGATTGTGTCGATCATCCAATTGATTGCTCATGATGGAGAATGTCCAAAGTTAACCAACAAATAAATGAATAAATCAACATGTGTGTGAAATAGAAGAATGATTATGTAAGGAAATGGTTATACTCCATTTCCTTAGAATATTATATACTTAGAGTGTTTAGCCATAAGTATGTCCTAATATGTAATTGCTAGGAATATGGCACTAACACCACCTACCAGAGTTATTAATATGATAAAGTAATGTGATTCCTTTTCTTATAACTGGGAGGAGTGTTCCCCATTCTATAAATGTAGGTGGTCAGGAAATGGGAATTGTCTTTAGTTCCAGGCCCTTCTCCAGGCTGGTCTTTAGTCCCAGGGCCTTCTCCAGGTGGGGTGAGGGATCCCTGTAAAATATAAAGGAAGTTCTCTCTCTACCAGAAAGGGTAGGATTCCCTCCTAGGATTTCAGCAAAGCGTCTCAACAGGAGAAAGGGCCTTAGGGGATATCCTGTAAGTCTGGAGGTGCCAGGACACCTTGTGGTGGAAAAGACCCAGGCATTGTCGGCTCTCAGAACAGCAAGTGAACCCTATGTTTATGTCCAGAGGTTGGAATGCCCACACAGAGGAATGAGAGGAGCTCCTAAATCCTATTGCACTTCAGAGGGGTTAACTATATACTGAATGTATGTCATGTACTAAGTGATATATGAAGCTCATCAAGTGTATATATCTGTAAATAAACAGTTCTTTTTATTTAAGAAGAATCTTTGGTGTCCATTATTGAAGTAAAGGTACAGGCTCAAGCCAAAACAAGTATCGATAAAGTGGCGCTAAATATAGTGATTGAAACACAAATATTGTAAAGCAATATAAAAAAATCAATAAAAATGTAAAAATTAATTAAGAATAAATATATAGTCCAAACAGTAAAAATAAAGTTCAAACAATAAAGAATATGTATTTTTCTTGCAGTGCTGCTCTTAAAGTCCAAATTGTCTTTCAATAACACTCAAAGTGATGCCAAAAATAATATCTGAAAGAAAGAGCGCAAAAACAACGCACCTATGGTGCCTTATCAAAAGTATAAATAATTGATAATAGACCAAATATAGAATCCCAACAGGAAAGATAAGCAAAGATGTATGAATAATAGACACCCAAAATTCGTGTTTAAGTATATAACAAATCCCCAATAATGGGGAGGCTCACCAGATGGCAAAGGAAATAATGCCTTGAAAAACACTGAATTAGGCATCAACATATTGATTGTAGTATCAAACGGTAGAATCCCAATACGTAACGCTGATTAGAAATTGACCCAGCAGCAAACGAATCTCCATCATATGTGTAAAACAAATAAAAGCACTTCCATAGAGTAATATTATTAATTTATTCAGTAAAAAGTGTGTGAAATAATACTCACAAAGGACTCTTGTTAGTAAAGCATATAACAAATCTAATATACAGCCTATCTCAACGCGTTTCGCCGCTCAAAAGAATATGCAGCTTCCTCAGGAGAGATGATCATATGGCAGTAATTTAAAACAAATGTAAAGGTACAGGCACTACTCCTATTTGTAAGTGGGGCCTACTATCTTGGGGTGAATGAGTGAGCTGTGGATGAATTTCCCCAAGTGGATGCATGCAACTGCCAAGATAAGTTAAAATAGCATTATATTTATTTCAAATGAAAATCATTTAGAGATTGTTTCCATGTGTGGGCGAGTTGAGGAACAAACAGTCTCTTTGAATGATTGTTTAAAAATATCAGAATGGAAGAAATCCATTTGTGTATGACCAGCATTTCCAATATTTCTCAGTGCAAGGCTTTAGGCTACTTTGTTGAATTGATATAGCATTTACCAATTCAACAAACTGATATGATATATTCATATTTATTTGTATTATTTGTTTGTGTTGCACATTCCAATGTGACAGATGGAAATCTAACAACAACAAAAAAGATCATTACTTGCAATCTTGCAATAAAGGTTTCTAAGAATGACACATGTGTTTCACATGCATGTTTATCTCTAGTAAATCTAGACCAGTGTTGTATTTCCATAGTAACTTAAAGCTGCATGGTTAGGATTTCTCAAGGGCTGAGATGAGGAAATAAGTATTCATTCCTTAACTGTCGATCTCAGACAGTAAAAAGCATCCCATAAAAATATACTTTCTATGTTCCGTGTTTTCATCTCACTAAATTTTAATGTAGCACAGTTACATTCTGGAGCTTTGGAAATAATTGTCAATAATGATAAGAAAGAAGAAAGGTAGGCAACAAACACTTGAATTGCATCTAATTGCATGCTGTACTGGCTGCTTCGTATTACTGGAAAGATACAGTGGAAAGGAGAAAAAAAGAAGCAATTAAAGTAAAATATGCATCTGACCTTACAATTGCTTTTGGCATAAAAGGTTGTGCTCTGGTTGGGAAGTGGAACGTTTTTCACTCGCATTGATGAGTTATTAGCAACAGTCAGCAACAAAAAAGTGATAAAGGACAGAAAGGCCAATTATCTCTGACTTGAGTTTTTATTAAAGTCAATGTGTTAGATTGCCTATTCCGCTGCTTGGCAGTATTCTGTTCTCTTTCTCATGGCACTATGACATCATTGTAAGCTGATATACGTCTACATCAAATATTTGTTTATACAAATATTGCAGATCTAAGTGTGTTAAACTTTCCAAAATGTAAGGTTTGTATATTTTATATTTCAATATAGACCAACGCCAATAACTGTATGAAGGGGGTAATTCATGCATGGGTGCTTGTGACTGTGTGAGCATCTCACTTGTCTGGATTCTTGTAATATTACTGTTGTGTATTGTCTACTAAACACAGCCAAATAAAAACTGTAAAAAATGTGTTCCATTTTATCTAGATGACTGAGACTCATGTGAAATTGAATCAAGTCTCTACTAAAGTGAAGTTATTCATTCATTTAGCTCAGTGGTTCTCAACCTTTTTATTGTCGTGACCCTTTGGTGCAATTCCCTGTGATTTGTCGACCCCCATTCATTAATTATTATTGGGCAACTCCATTCAAACCCTATATATCCAATGGTCTTAGACGACCCCTGGCAAATCGTCATTCGACCCCCGATGGGGTC
>JAKJJM010020553.1:0-11483 GCA_021901965.1 Pipa carvalhoi | reverse complement strand
AAAAAAAAAAAGCAGAAAAAGAAGAATAGAGAATCGTGAGTTAATGCATAGCAGGGATAAAGAGTAGGGAACGCAGAATGTTCTGGTTATTTAACTGAGGGGCCTCCATACTTACAACAACAAGATTCCCTTGAGGCAAGATCAAACTGTTTTCAACCATGTTTAAATCCCTATGCTACTTTCTGCTCAGACTCTGCTTCTTCCAGCCAATTAAAATACTCTATCTTTGTTTGAATAGCTGTAGATTTACTTCCTATTTTTCATAGAACTATTTGCCATCTAAAGGCCAAGTATGATTGTGTTTCCCAGAAGACTACTAACCATCTTTAGCAGACAACTGATCTTCTGCTTTAAAGTAGGTCTGTACTGTGCAATGGCCACTTTCAATCTTGAGCCTCTGGGTTCAATCTCCATTAGTGGAGTGTAAATAGAGTGCCCTCAGTAATGGAAACAATATTTATACTTTAATGCCTGTACATTCTTTTTGCTAGACATTTCATTGCCATTTCAGATTTAAAGATTGCCAGTAGGTAGTGTACAGGCTAGAACTGCACATTTAAATGCATTGTAAAGTATTTATTTTAGCTGTAAATAACACATTTGCTGAATGAAAATTTATAAGCGAACTAAGTTTATACCTTTTATTAATTCCGTTATATCATCTAAACATAAATCTCAGTTTATATAACTCATCTTATAAAATGACAGTAATTTATACATTCATACACCCATTTATAAAATCTGCCTAATATTTCCCTTAGGTCTTGCTGGCATGTCCTGTGCCAAAATTAATTTCTTTTGCTTTTACTCAAAAATAATTGTATAAAAGAGAAGATAACGTTTTAAACTAAAACGTCTAATATCTCTGCACTAATGCCGTCATGTTATGTGAGTAATGTTTTGTCTATTTACACCTCTTTTTAAATGTAATTTGCCTATGAGTGGCTTGTATTTTTAAAGCCTCATTAATACTAACATTCTTAGCCTGTGTTTCTGTATCTGTGTAAAAATGCTTTAAAAAATGCTATGAAAATAACCAGTGAGAGTGATATATATGTTCACACAATTTTGAGTGAGCCAGTCTATATTTTTTTTTTTAACTAAGTAAGAAGTTTGATCTGACTAGATCAGATAGCAACATCATCACATTATATCTGATTTCACTTCATTTTAATACAAGTCTGTAGGCATGCGTAGGCATGCAAATGACTGGTGGCAAATGTAGGTGTGAATAAAGCCTAATGAGTAAAAGTTTCTGAAGTTTAAATGAATAGGTGCGATAGAGATGTGAGTTATGCTGTGCACATGTAGACTAACAGTGGGAGAAATCCTGCAGAGTAATTCTGGATCCCCAAAATGCTCTCCTTCCTCTGGTTATGAAAAGGTCAAGTTTTTTTTAAGTGCTGGCAAATAAATCTTAAATCTGGGAGCTTGGCTCTTACGCTACAACAAAAGGAAGCTTATAAAGATAGGGTAAAAGCTGCCATAACATTCTGAACCATAAGTAGACTAAAATGCTTTAAATTTCTGTTTTGGGGGATAAAACCTCTGCAAAACAAAAGAATTATAATCCAACTCAGAACTTTTACTGCAGTTAATAAGCTCTAAAGAATTTCTGAACTTTTTGTCTTTGCTTATTATATGAATTCAGCCTTGTCACAAAAAGTCCTACTGTGGCACCACTTCTTGTTGTCAGACAGTGTTTGACAACAAAAACTAACTCACAATTTGAACTAAATACCCACCTAGAGCGGGGGTCGGCAATATTTCTAGAAGATTCATCCCCACGCACTGCCAAAATATTTTGGTTTGAAAGTGGGTTATTAGTGTTAGCATCTAGCTGAGATTACACTTTAGCTAAGAGTTTTTTCTGGTAATTGAACTTCGTCCTGTTTCCTGAGTATTTGTGTGCTTTCCCCCTGTTTGTACCTCTGCTTGGCTCTGTTGGTTTATTTGGGGTTACTCTGGCTTCGTTTGACTCCTATTGTATCCCATCTCCTCTTAGCCCTCTGCCCACCCTGAATGGATTACTCACTGCATCTCCTCACTGCAGCCACATAGTGTATTCCTCCACTGGCAAGTACAGTGTCTCCCCATGCCAGCACTGGCATCCTGTCAGTCCTCAGTGCGGCTGGCCCTGTAGCACTTTGGGAGGTTAGCAGCATCAAAGGGGAATTCCCCATAACCCACTGCTGACCCCTGAATGTGTACAGTTTCACTTTTGTGGTAGCACTCGATCCTCTACACTTAGAGTTACCTCATAAGTAAATTACAATTCGCATCATCCCCTGCACTTCAAGTACTGGTCTCTTCTGTGTCTTAAACTGTTAGCTGCCTATAGGGATCCTCAGCTTCTAGTTTCTGGTACACAACTCCCAGCAACCCTTCTAGCATTAGTAATTGCCTTTCTTAAAGCTGCATTTATATCAAGGGAAGTCAATCCTTGACAACAACATATTAAACAAAGGTTGCAACTACTAATATAATAGCTTATGTATAGAGAAGTGATTTTATAAAGGTCACTGCTCTTAGCAAGTAAGCTAAGCTAACTAAATGCAAAAAATAAAATTAGGACCCTTTCTCAAAGGAACAACAAATATAATTAACATAACAGACATGGGAAAGTGCATTACACATTACAAGTGAGTAACTTACAAGCATAAAAACACTTTAAGTGCCAGGTTAAGATTGACACAAGAGGTTGGAGGTCCCTGGCCTATAGAGCTTACAATCTAAGTGATTTTAGGGCAACGTGGACTTTCTATCAGGAGCATTTTCTTAATTAATCATATATAAATGGCTAATGCAATGATGAAAAGTCCAAAAACAATGTTTTGAAAGATAATGTTTTAAAAATAAAATATAAAACACATTAAAATAAATATAATAGCCTGACAATAGATTTACTGTATCTTAAACATGTACCATAAAAATGAAACTGCCTTTTATATATTATGAATATTCTGAAAACTCCTAACCTAACCTTTTTGGAATCAAGTTCTGGTTATTTTAGAGAGGTTTAAATAAAGATTAGTAGAGAACATGGGACCATTCTACTCTCAGTGCTGACAGGGTCAATGAAAGAAAATAAGAAATCTCTTTTAAGATTTTTTTTGATATCAGCTAGAGCAGTCATCCCAAGGTACTGGAAGACATCTACAATTCCAGATACAAAAGAATGGGTACAAGAAGTTGAACAGATAAGATAAATAAAAGCAATAATAGTCTCATCAAATAGAAAGCGGCAACAGTATGAAATGCATTGGGCTCACTGGGGAAGATATAGTGACCTGTATATATGTAATTCTATCCTCTACCTCTATAGTAAGCTAGTAAGCTATAGAGGTAGAGGATAGAATTATTTGAGTACTATAATTTAAACAATTAAGATATTTAGAAAAATGCAAAAATCTGATTTAACTAATTAAAATTGTACATTGTTTTACTTTCATTACTTTTTTAATGAGATTGATTTGAAGACCAATCTTGCATTGATATTGTGCATTTTTGCATATTTTCACATTCTTGTCGTTTTCCACTTTTTACTATGTCAAAATCAAAGGAATGTAAAAAGTTAATTTCTTAGATGCAGTAAAAAGGAGAATGGTGGTATTATAGAAACATTTAAGGAATTAAGGCTCAGGAGGGAAGCAATTTCAGGAAGTGGAAGATTGCAAAAATTAGAGGACAATGTATGAAATTGGAAAAGGAACACTAATGCAAAATGATGAAGCATTTCTGAGAGGGAGGAATTTTAGTGGAAAAGCCTTGTAGCATATGTACTTGGGACAACTGTAATAATGGAATTTAGACAGTCAAGAGAAACACTGCAGAGAACGTAAACACAAGAAGAAAAAATGTCATTTAATTTGACCAGAATAAACAGCTAATTCTCATTTACTTTTAAATGATTAATTATATATTATTCTTGGTATATGAATCCATAGTGTATTTTCTTTATGTTTATTTTATGATTTTAAAAGAAGTATTCTATTGTTCAGCATGTATGTGGGTGTGTTTGTTAACTAAATGGTTAGCATTCTTGTTTCTAAGGTTTTGGATTTAATATCACCCAGGACATCATCTGAATATTCATGTTCTTGTGCAAGTAGTCCAAAAGCACACTGTACAGTTAAGTATAATATATTAACATTTAAGAAAATAACAAATAATATTCATCTAAAATAATAATGTTCCCTTCATTGAAATTATGATAAATCACTTTCATTTTGTTGCAGATGTGTTTACTGCTATTCTTTTGTTTTTAAGATGACCTTTATTACGTATCACTAGATTTATCTTGATATTCATGTTATATACTGTGATGTATTTTGTGTTTTAAGTTCATAAAAACAAAGTAAACTGAAATGACCTTCTTAACACATAAAAACAAAAAATATGCAGACCATTTTAATCTATGCACTTAATCTAAATTTACAAATCCTAAAGGTAGGATAGAGTGGTCATGTTAGTCCACAGAGTGTTGCAATACTAGGTGATCTTTTTTATTGGACTAACAGTCAGTTTAGATAGACGAGCTTGAAAGTTTGTCTATCTAAACCAGTGGTCTGCAAAGCCACAAGCGGATCTTCAGCTGTCATGTTGTGGCTCGCGACGCACTCTCTAGCCCCGCCACATAGCCCAGCACATGACCTCTGATGCTTCTGACTGGATGTCGGCAGGTCATGGGATTGGGAACGTTTGCTCCTCCCCCTTTGTGGCTCCACAGGCATTAGTCGCCGATGGAGGAGCGAGCAAAACGTCTCCCTTCTGAAGTAAGTTTGCCCACCCCTGATCTAGGGCTCCAATCATGCTTCCATTATTGCATGGTTAAGTATTTCTAAAGCAGGTGCCACACTGATGCTGAAATGATTGACATTATAGCTCCTCCAATCAGATCCCTTAAATCACGATCTAGCGGGGATCTGATTGGAGGAGCTGTAATGTCAATCATTAAGCCCCAATTTGTGTCGGGCTGGCAGGGAAGTGGCAGAGAGAAAAGCTGTTCAAAGGTACATTTTTAAAAAATACTTATATATTACAAAAACGTTTATTTCTGTAGTACAATCTAAATTAGGATTACTGTTTTTGAGATGACAGGTGCACTTTAAGTCATTGTATAATGTGCACCAGTCTGGCAGATCTAGTTTTTTAAGGCTAGAGTTACACTGCCGTATAGGTGTGCATTGTTTATAAAAGAAGCATGAAAAAAACGCATCGCAAAAAAATGAAAGCAATGACCGATACGCATACAATGTCACACTTGCGTTTCATAGAGAGGAACATGCATCGGAATGCTTCATGTTGCATTTTTGCGAGCATATGGATGTTAACACAAACATTGTGACCAGATTAGTAGCAATAGGAATTGAACAATAGCAGTCACACATGGAAGAAAAGGAATCCGTAAGTGCTATTGATTATATATAAAACGCGTCCTGATAATAAGGCATTGTAAATGCGATGACATATTTTCAAGGTGCATTTTTTTTTAAAATGATGCGCATATACAGTAGTATGTCCCTGGCCTAACACAAACAAAAAAATTCAACGGGTGGTCAGTAAGTCAAAGGCTCACATATGGATATTTATTTAAAACTGATGGAAGGTTTATTTAATGAAGTTATACATTATTATTGGATTCTTTGGCTGATGTTATATTAGAGGTGCATCCAAGTTGCTTTTGTTACATTCTTTAAAGCAAATGTTGCCATTTGAACACAAAACTTTATATGTTATCAACATTTCTTTTATAGAACTGCATCTAAATTTCTTGTATCAATGCTAATCTACAAAGCCAGCCAAGTTACTTTTGTAGATAAATATTGTTTTAAATAAACATTTTGAAATGCCATTTGTTTAATAGCCAAGTATTATACATTAATCCAATATCATAACAATCATATTTCTTAATCTACTATAGTTTATATAAGTTGGATCATCAGTAAGGTTGCCTAAGTAATACCTAAAGCACCAGCTGTAAACATTCCCTTTGTTATATGGTATAGGAGGATTAGAACATATAGTCATTCCTCAAAACGGGCAGTGTGGTGGCTCAGTGGTTAACACTGCTGCCTTGTAGCACCGAGGTTCTGGGTTCAATTCCACCCTGTACTTCATCTGCATGGAGTTTGTATGTTCTCCCCACTCCTGTGTGGGGCTTCCTCCCACAATCCAAATCATACATCTGTTTGACTGAAACTAGATTGTAAGCTTTATGGGGCAGGGACTGAAGTGAATGATGAATCTCTGTACAGCGCTGCATAATATATCAGCACTATATAAATACAATGAAAAAATAACAAATAAATTTTAAAGACTCCCACCAGAGTTGAAGCTTATTAGTATTCATTATTATAAAATATGTTAATACAAACAAAAGGGACCTCTACTGCTTCAGCAGTTCAACAGAAAATTGATATTTAGTCACTTGCATTATGATAAAGGAATCCATTTGGTAAGGGATTTAGGATTTCTGTTACAGATCTATATATAAGTGCTCTTGAATGCGCAGAATGAAGTTTTTAAAGTCTATCACTAAACAAATTTAAGGGAAAATTGTGGCTGGTATTGACCTACCAGATTCCTCTTTAAAGATTGCAGCTTTTTATTTCTTCAGTTATTTCGAAATGCTTTCTGACACTTTATAGTTATGGACAGTCCCTCTAGGATGTGCAACCTTTTTAATACTATAATAAAAAAAATCCTTATAGCAATAGCTTACATTTCATTTTCTCTCATACAAATAAATACTTTTTAGGATTTTAGGATTTGAATTATTCCAAGCAAACCTGACACCGTTAATCCTAGTCAGATTTTAATTTCAACAGAATAAACTATAATAGATCTGAAGTTGAACTAAACTAAAGGTTTGTACTAGTGTTTGAATAAATAATGGGGGATATTTAGAAAAGTCAAAAAATGCAACCCTTTTATTACAGGTAAGATCACATTAACTAGCGTTAAAATATCAATATCACTGATATCTCTATTTGTAAAGCCTCTTAAGACCTTTTTTATTGTTCAAATTTGATCAACAGGTTTAGGATGGCAAAAAGCCATTATTCCCTATGGAGATGGTGCTCCTACATTTTCTAAGTCAGAACTTTTTCCCTGTCCATAAAAACTGGTAATAAAACAGAACTCCATTGAAATCACTGCAGATTTAAAGCATCAATATTTTTCATTATCACCATTTTTTTTTATTAACCCTATATAAATCAGTTGAATCAAAAATTGCAGAAAAAAAAATTACCACAAAAAAGCAGGGGTACATTAGGGGGTCCTAAAACAAATCTAAGGGTGCTCCTGTCCTAAGATGGCTTCTTTAATGTATCTGTATGGATATGCTAATGCAGCCCTTGGTATATGGAACTGGTCAACAGTCTTCCTTACTCTTCTACCCTCCAGATAATTGGCTTTAGGTCTGATAAATGCTTTTACTTTGATTCTTTTGTTACATGTGTATTTTATCATGTGTTGTACTTACATGCACAACTCTGCTTCAGTAGCTTATAAAACTTTCTTAGCTTACATTCTATTGCTGGTCATTTTGTTTGAGCATGATTTTCAAAACTTAGATTTTCAGTCAGTTGGTGAACTCTGATTTATATTACACATTTATGATTATGTGGACACTTACCTTATCTGTTAGATGAGTGAATCCAGGGGCATACTGAATAGGTAGTGAATTTCCAGAACCTAATTTGAATGTTACCCATGTTTCTTCTACTGACTTATATTGGTTATTGTTTATCTCTGACCTATTGTCCAGTTTAGATCAAGACAGTCAGAAATAAGTGATAATTAAGAATGTGGAAGAGATGATATTTCATCTTATTTAAATGAGGAGGATAGTAGAGATTTTGGCATTACAATTGAGGAAGAGGATATCAATATAATGCAAGCACATCAGATAAAGCACCAGCTTAAAGGAGAACTAAAGCTGTAAAAATCAAAGATATATTAAATAAATACCTTATAGTAAGCTCCAGCGATGCACTCTCAGCTTCTTCTGTCCTGCATCTTCTCTGCACTGAGGCAGTCTTCACAGCGCTTAGGCTGTCAAGGAGCAGTTGTGAAGCTCTGCCCCCTTATGCAAATGAGTGATGACGTCGTCACGCTCATTGTGCACCAGTGAGAGGAGAGCTCTCACTGGGGGAGAAATGAGCATGATGACATCATCGCTCTATTTCACCGCCAGTGACAGTGAGTGGGAGGAGCTTCAGGCTGGCAGCTGGGCCCTCCATAGCGCTGTGAAGACTGCCTTAGTGCAGAGAAGGTACAGGACAGAAGAAGCTGGGAGTGCATCGCTGGAGCTTACAATAAGGTATTTATTTAATATGGCTTTTTTTTATACAGCTTTATTTCTCCTTTAATGATAAGAACAGCAGCAAGCCATAAATGATTACACAGGAAGCCACAGCATAGGCTTTGAGGAAACATGCCCTACTAGAAAACACAGCAGACATGTTTTCATACTCTTCAGCCCTCTCCAATCATTTGGTATGGTTAACCTGGAAGTTAGCTCCGCAATTGTCAGCCTGTCTTAGGTCATTTCAGTAATTAAGCTCATTGAACATCTGCTGGAGACAGTAAAGAGTTTCTTACATTCCACAAACTCTGTCCCTTACTGAATAATGTACGATATATATATATATATATATATATATATATATATATATATATATATAGTAAATTATTCAGTAATATATTCTTATATAATATACAATATATAGCTGATAGCTGGCGCAGGTCTCGAGAAATGCAAGCAACTCCAAAGTGCTAAGTTGGCAAATGATTCCACTACTCATTCACCTTCTCCAACTATTTCAAAATCCAGTTTTTCAATTAAAGAACATTGGCTTTGTAGTCAAATGTATTTCTGTTGCTGCTGCAAAGGCTTCATCTTGGGAGAATGTATTATCTTGCCTCATACCTTAGCCACTCTACAAAATGTAACATTACCCCTGTGTCTCAAATGGTAAATGACTATCTGACAGCCCCTTTTATTACTGACCAAACAAACACTTTATTGGAGACCAATAAATAGACTGGCAAAAACATGGGATTTTTTTTTTCCTATTTCTGGAGTTTCTGGTCCCGTTAATCACTATATCTGAAATATTTGATCAGAGAGCAATATGGTGTCTGTTATATACATGGGGAGTTGCATTTGGCATCTTGGGGGTTATTCATCAAATTCTGAACAGTTGCTTAGTTGTCTGTCATGGCCATTTGCCATTTCTACAACTTCCTGTATTCATCAAGCTGTGTGATGTGGTGAATTCATGACCAATTCAACAACTTACTCTGGTTGCGTGCTTAAGCACCTCTCCACATTGCTTTACATGCGCATGCTACATTCAGATTTTTATCAAGCATCAGAGTGCATCAAAGTGGTGAATATGCCATTCCATACTACTCCAAATTCACTGGTTTAACTTCACCAGATCAAAGCAAACTAGGGGGCAAACTAAGATTATTCAAATACTCAAACGACAAAGAAAATATAGCGACCCAGTAACAACATGAACTAGGAATACTGTTGCATAGAAAGGAATGTAAATAACACTTGCTGTTATGTAGGCAACTTAAAAATGGCAACAATAGTTGTTATCAAAATGTGACAATGTGGTGCCGATATCCTTACTTATAATCAATCCTATCTATTAATAATATTTTGACATTATTAAATGATACAGACATTTTCCCCTTTAAACAGATCCATAGGAATCATTCGAAGATCACGTCACTTCATTTCATATCACTGTGCATCTGCTATTGTTTAACTATGCCTGACAACACATTGAAAAGCATCCTTCGCTGTCCACTGTTTGGTGAATAAGGATTACCACTTGCTTCTGTGAGAGTGAAGGGATATGAAAGGATGTGAATTTGCTATGCCTGTTACCAGGGCTGTTCCTAAGCCCAGGTAGGGCGGTCAACCGCTCGCGGCGCAGAGCTTAGGGGGGCGCCGTCATGACGGAGAGCTGGAGCACCGCCCAGACGCTATCACCGCTATGCACTGCTACTACCCTCTCCCACAACAACCGCTAGCACCCCCCACTCGCACATCCACCGCTAGCACCCCCCAACCCCCTCGCACATCCACCGCTAGCTGGGGGGGGGGGGCGAAAAATTAGCACCATGCCTGGAGTGCATTTTAAACTAGGAACAGCCCTGCCTGTTACATTCACACTTTGATGAATTTGCCCCTTTATCTCTAATAAAAACACAAAAAGTGTGTAAATTAAGGAGCAAAAATTGAATTAGGAAGATTAAAATGAAATTAGATTAATTTAAATGGAGAGCTCAATCAGAAGACTTTTAATGGCTCAGGGGGCATTACCGTAGGTGTTAAAGTGATCATCTAATATATGTTACATTGCATGCATATTAATCCATGTAATTTATATGTATTTATTTTCAGTTTAGGCAGAAGGTAATAAAATGCATGCCTGTGTATGCTAAACATCAGTGGAAGTTTAATTGTGCTAGATTTCTAATAGGTGTAATGGCTGTGCACATTATACATGCTGTAATTAAGTAATACTGCATTTAACTCCAAATCATGCATAAAAATCATGCTGTGTTTGCCTAGACTTAAATAACTTCACAGTTAGATTGTTGGGCTAATAGCTGTGTTACAAAAGCAAAACTGTCCATTCTGGAAATCTAACTTGTATTTTTAAGCAACTGTTATTTGGCTACAGAGGAGATATACATTTCATGACATATTGAATTCAGCTCTAAAGGAAATTTTAGATTGTGGATTACGATGGTATTATTTGCTCACCTTATTACAGGAACTACAGCAATTTGCTTTTAAATGATTATCCCACTGAACAAACAAGCTCCTTTTAAAAACTGCCCAGGGGCTTGTTTATGCAATACTGAAATCTAAAATCCTGCTGTTTCATTGCAAATGAAATCACTGCAAAACTTCTTTTTCCCTAAGCAGTAAATATATTATTGCCAGGCTTAAAGAATAATGTAAATGTAGAAATTAAAAACATTCTCTCAGATTGGTGTTAATTGATTAAAACATAAAAATGGAAAAAAAAAACTGTATAATATGAACTATATATATATATATATATATATGGACTAAGTTTGTGTATATATATATATAGTAAGGGATTAGCTTACCCTGCATTAGGGATTTGTAATAACATACACACAGTCCTTGCTTTAGATAACAAAATTAACAGTCCCGTTTAATAATTTTCACAGGGAATTCCTCTTAAACATTTCAGCAGGTAACAAATATCGTGGCTTGCTTCAGCCAACAAACAGCAGTTATAAACGATATGCTTTTCTTCAGACACCAATTAGCATTAACAAACAGCTTTGCTTTTTCTTCAGTTCATAAGCAACCCACAATGACTTTTAAACAGAAACAATAAATGGATGTGTCTCACCCAGAGTTCCAGTGTGTGACAGGTATTTTCCTGACCTGTACTTTCCAAGCTTCTCTCTGC
>JAKJJM010020512.1:0-17208 GCA_021901965.1 Pipa carvalhoi | reverse complement strand
GTACCAGTACAGTATATTTCTCATACTTTACTGCAGCTGGGTCTTATTTTCAGGGAAACACGGTACCAGTACAGTATATTTCTCATACTTTACTGCAGCTGGGCAGTGGCGTAGCGTGGGGGGAGCGGGGGAGGGCGGCTCGCCCCGCGGGGCGTCATTTTGGCCTATGCCTGCAAAGGCGCCCGCCCCCTGCGACTGTCCCCGCCCCCGCCCCGCCCGCCTCTATAAACATCCTTCTACGCCTTTGCAGGCATAGGCGTACAAGGATGTTTATAGAGGCGGGCGGGGGTCAGGGACGAGCGCAGGGGGCGGGCGCCGAGCGGAGGGGGGGTGCCATCGCTATTCTCCGATAGCACACCCCCCCGCAGACCGCCCTGGGCGCCCCAAACACGCGCTACGCCACTGCAGCTGGGTCTTATTTTCAGGGAAACACGATACCAGTACAGTATATTTCTCATACTTTACTACAGCTGTGTCTTATTTTCAGGGAAGGCCTTATATTTCTAAGCTTGGAAAAAATTGCACTAGGTCTTATTTTCAGAGGGTCTTATTTTCGTGGAAACAGGGTAGGTTTATAATGAAATATAGACACAATCAGGGAATCTGACAATACCAAACTATTTTTCACGAATAGATATAAGTGATGTGCATAATATTATTGTCACTGTTTGTGGATTGAATACCAGAACTCCCAATGAGTTACGAATCGTATGCCGCCATTTGAGTGATGTCAGAGCGGTGCAATAATGCAGTTACCTATAGCAACTAATTAGCAGTTAACTTCGGTTTAGATCAAATTAAACTTGGTCTAAATTTCTATATAGAGTTGAAATAAGACTCAGTGGGGGTCATTCATCAAAGTGCGAGTTCACTTAGCGTAGTAACTTCGCGTCTGTTTGCGATGCTACAATCAGGAAGACATGAATTCACTTCTTCTTATTCATGGAGTAGCTGACGCAGTCGCATTCGTAGTGTGGTGTAGTCAGTCAGACAATAGTGGAATGCGGAGTCATGCAAAGTGAGGCGAATTCCCCCAGTGAAGTGCAGTGAATCATCCTTATCATATCCCACTAACTGAATATAAGTGTATAATACACCTATTTTTATGTCACCTTGTCCCTAGATCATGTTGTCATGTAATCGCAGTCGCCATTGTCACTATTGAATGAATAGTCGCCTTACGCAACACTGCAGCCCTGCCATCAACCCCCCCAATTCGCCAGTCTTGCCTGGCAAAATCAAACAAGTGAATTTGAAACACTACACCTAGTCGTATTCGCTCCTTTGACACACTCAGTCAAATAGTCAAATTACATGTGCACGTGCACGCAAAGTGATGCAAAGAGCTCCGTCAGTCTGCGACTGTTGTAAGCGTCCAAATTGGTGGCGAATTCGTCATATTGCAGAGTTTATTAAATAAGCAGGGTTGGAAAAGTCGCAAAAGTATGTGAATTCGGGCATTTACGCGACTGTTTGTACTTTGATGAATGACCCCCTTTGTGCAGTATTTGCACTGCACTGAAAAGAGTGTTTAGTGGGCCAATTTCAGAGGATCTTTTTACCGGTATTGATCTTTTTTTGATATCAGCATTTTTTTGGTGGTCCTTTATAAATCAGCGGAATCGAAAAGTCCAGCAAATACCAAAATAACGGTGAAAAGCGTCAAAATGAATTGAACAGGTCGAAACAATCTTTATAAATTTCCCCCAATGAGAACTAGCAGAAAAAAGCAAGCAAACAAATGGGAAAGAAAGGTCAAGGTAAGGAGCAGATAGGAACTGTGGGGATCTCAGTATCTGTGAACTGTATCTATACATTAAGGGGGCATAGCCACTATTCTGCTCCCAGAAGCCCCCAAATCCCAGCTACCAACCCCCTTACAACTGTCTCCAGTGACTCCCAGTCTTTGGGGATATTTTGCTATGAACATTTTATAGCCCAGTTATCCCAGTGATATTAGACAGAAGCCTGCCAGGATTTAGGCTAATCTCAGGGAACAGCAGAGTTGTTTGCTGGGAAGCGGGGGTGAAAGGTGAAAAATAAATCCACACATAGACCTATCTTTTATCTAGGGACAGGCACCATAGTAACGGTTGGGCCTACTGAATTTGGTTGCTATGGGATACTGCATTTTTGCAATTAGTAAATGAGTCATGTATGATACCACTTGCGTTGCAGTTATTCCTTTTTCCTTAGTTATAGGTGACTTTTTATATTAATTTTTCATTGTACTGTGTCACCCAGTTTCCTTTACTTGTACATATACTTTAACATTCGCATAACCACTAAAGCATGATTGGTTCTAATATGTACCTAGCACCCATTAATGATACCTGGGGTAGAGAACATCACAAATCAGTGCTGGACTTTCATCTCAGAGTATTATAGGCACAGAATGTTTGGTGCCTTAAGCCACACCCACTAACTGACCACACCCCTTATAGACTTAGAGCCTCCTTGACTAAAGTGTGAATTAATCTGTCGAATTCACTTCGCTAGTATTCAAGTCGCATCACCAAAATATTCGCGAATTCATTTCTCAGGATTGACTAAGCGGTGAATACACTTGTCGATCAGGCGGATAGCGGCGAATGCTGTTGGATGCGTAGTGTGGCGTAGTCAGGCAGATAGAAGTAGAAATCATGCGGAGTGAAGTAAATTTGACAAGTGAAGGGCAGTGACGTCAGTCTCACACTGTCCCAAACTGTATTCTGTGTATATTCTATTTCTCTGTCACCTTGTCCCTAAGTCATGTTGTTACTTAGTCATTTGTCATTGTCACTTTGAATGAATAGTCACCATACGCAACACTGGAGCCCTCCCATCAACCCCCCAATTCGCCAGTCTGAAATGGTGAAGTCAAACAGGTGAATTCAGAGCAATTCATCTAGTCGCATTCACACCACTCCAGGGCTTAGTCAACACAAGAAGTACCTACTACCTGTGCATGCGCCTGCAAAATGATGCAAAGAGCTCCGTAAGTTCACAACTCTTGTAGTCACCCGAAATTGGTCGCGTATTCACCACTTTGCAGACTTTGCTCAATAAGCGAACATGGGGACGTGGAGAATAGATGCAAATTCACAGCTCTACGCGACTATTTGGACTTTAGTCAACGAGGCTCTAAGTCAGCGGTTCTCACCCTTTGGGGTCAAACCCTTTTGGGGTCAAATGACCGGCTCACAGGGGTCGCGAACCACTGCCGAGCGCCGCAACGTCATCACGTGATGCACGTACATGATGACATTGCGGCCGAACGTCATCACGTGATGCACGAACATAATGACGTTGCGGCCAAACGTCATCACGTGACGCGCGTACGTGATGATGTTCGGCCCGCAACGTCATTACGTGACTGGGCACACCCCTGCGATGACGTCATTGCGTGGGTCGCGGTGCCAAAAAGGTTAAGAACCGCTGCTCTAATTGATACAGCGAACTGAAGTGCTTTATCTGTGCGACTCGTAATTTCATGCAAAGTAAAACCACAAATGTCAGGTTTAAGATTTGAATATTAAAATACGCCTTAGTTATAATTTTGCCCCGATCCTTTCTGATTGTTTATAGAAAACCTATATTTTAGTAAAGGTTTAAAGGATATTTCAAAATATATTTCACGAACAAAAGCAAGCCAGATATATTACACAACACATTTATTCAATTTATATTAATTCATTTTTCCCCCTGAATTTGAAACAAATGGGGGAAAAAAAGAGATTCTGGATGTATGCAGTCAAACTGCTTCTTGGTATGTCATCATGATAAATGAATTACAGGTGCTTGGCATTTCAATATGCTGTCGAGCAGAAATAGACCTTTAACATCAATCCATGCAAGGAATTTTAGTCTGAAATCACTAACCTATATTTATTGTTTACACTATCATCGCTATTATGTCTAGTGTCGGACTGGCCTACCAGAATACAAGGAAAATTCTCAGGTCTCAGTGGGACCTCCTGGAGTTTCAAACTGCGACATCATGGCATGTTTCTGAGAATATTTTAAGAGAGGTAAAGGTTTATAGACAAAAAAGATGTAGGATACAAGTAAATCATAGGGACTAAAGAAATAAGAACATCTTTTGCTTAGACAATCGATAATCTCTTTCTGGTGGGCCCCTGATCACTTGTTTCCTGGTGGGCCCCTGATCACTTGTTTCCTGGTGGGCCCCTGATCTCTGGTTTACTGGTGGACCCTTGAATTCTTGTTTCCTGGTGAGCCCCTGATCTCTGGTTTCCTGGTGGACCCTTGAACTTTTGTTTCCTGGTGGGCCCCTAATCTCTTGTTTCCTGGTGGGCCCCTGATCCTTTGTTGCCTGGTCGCCCCTTGATCTATTGTTCCCTGGTGGACCCTTGATCCTTTGCTCCCTGATGAACCCCTGATCATTTGTTTCCTGGAGGCCCCTGGTCTCTTTATTCCTAGTGGGCCCTTGATATCTTGTTTTCTGCTGGGCCCCTGATCTCTTATCCAACAGTGATTATATCTGAATGAAAGTCAGCTAGGCTCATGAAGGAGTATCTGAGCTGTTGATTTCGTATGTGATACACAGCATAATTTGGTAGATGTAGGTTGAGCCCAATACATCTTGTGTCTAAATTGGTTGTATCCATGAACAGTTTTTGTCTTGTTTTTATTAAGAAGAGGAAGTGGTTTTGAGCTACTTTTATACCAGGGCTGCATTCTGAAGAGTCCCTTTAGAGTGTTAAAATATAAACCCTCTTCCCATCCCTTGTTCAATAAGAGTCAATGAACTACATAATCATTGCTGCTTTTTTTCTTTTTGATCCCTGTGCTCAGGCATTATACATTAGGAATATTTCTTTAAGGATTTTATTTTCTAAAGGAGATGTTTACCGTAATTTTCGCTCCATAAGACGCACCTGAGCATAAGACGCACATAGGGTTTTAAGGAGGAAAATAAGAAAATAATATTCTGAACCAAATTCCCCCCCCTCCCCTGCCTGCCTTCCTTTCCTCCCCTGCCTGCCCTCCTTCCCCAGCTTGCCCTCCCTACCACATATGCACAGACAGGAAGCTTTTGGAGTACTTACCTTCCTCTCGGGCAGTGTAAGAGCAAGCCGCTTCCTGTCAGCGCAGCTCCTGATTGAACTAAGGTAAGCGGCATTCCATCGGTTCCTTCCGCTCCCCTCAGCTCTTGTTGGCTCTATTTACCGTGGATTCTGCTGCTACTAGCGCAGCTGCCGAATCTATGGCGAATAAAGTCGACAAGAACTGAAGGGAGCAGAAGGTGCCGATGGAGTGACGCTTACCTTATTTTAATCGGGAGCTAAAAGGAGGCAGCTTGATCGTACACTGCTTGAGAGGAAGGTAAGCACTCAGAATTTTTTGGAACATTCACTCCATAAGACGCACTGGCATTTTCCCCCCACTTTTAGAGGAAAAAAAGTGCGTCTTATGGAGCGAAAAATACAGTACCTTGGAATTTATATTAGTATGTTGTAGATAGAATTGTAGCGTCACTCCATGAAACCTTGCAGTTGGTCTTTGTATTCATATTTTTTTTTTTTTTTGTGGTCTTAATTTGGTTTGTTTTTCTCTGTCTTTTCAGTTTCTGGGGACGCATAATCCCAGTAACCAGAAAATCCATTATTCTGAGGATTGATTTTTTAGTTTAAAATCTAATTCTCTTTCCCTAGCAATCTTTCTGTTCAGTCTGTACCTATTCCATTGGTTAGTTGGTAGGTGAACGAAACCCTAGCAACCAGAAAACTTAATGTGGAGGCATTGACAACGCTTGCAAATTTAATTTTACGATATAAAAGAAATTACTTTCAGTGACAAACTAGTAAATTGTTTTCATACAGCTGACATCAGACTGCCTTTGTAGTTTGATTGCTTATTTACTTTTTAATCACATTCATCTTTGATGTGCTGTAAACACTCCGATGCGGAGCCGCTATTTTCAGTTGTACTTGAGATAATACATATTCATGACTCAGATTCAAAAGTCTTGTATAGTGAATGCATTTTAATGAAACAGATCACGCTTCTAGAAATGAGACAGAATTTTTCAGAATGCATTAAATACACCGCACATTTTTTTTAAAATTGTTACTGTCTCTTTAAGCTAAAGCTGAGCCTAATCTATACCTGCGGCGGTGTATTTAAAAAAAAAATATTGTTACTTTTATGCTTTAACCCTACAAAACGCAACGTAAATCTGAAATCATTAAAAAATGTATTCCAAACCCAGTGGATAGAGAACTTGAAATAAATTCCCAGTGTTTAGTCTCCCCTTCTCGAACCATTACTTACTGACTTCCTAAATGGGAGAAACAATTCCAAATCCTTTATTTTATTGAAAACAGTATTCCATTCAAACAAAACCAGTTTTGACTTCTGGTATTAACTTTTCAAGTTAAATACAATCCAGATTTTCTTTTTTTTTCCATATGAGAATGATATAGCATTTGTCCCTCCCTATTTAAGAAACCAGCACACCCAGATGGATATTATCCACAAACCGCAAATGCAAGACTTTATTTAAAAGCTGTAATGACTTGCTCTGTTATTGTTAAAATAAATACAAAGCAAGATGTCTGACGTACCTTACCTTTGACACATTTGGTATTTGTTTCTAAAGATTTCTATTTCACCCGTGACGCGGTCATTTGATTAGATTTTTATTACGTTTATTAAAAAGTTTAATTTTTTTCTTTAAAAGAAAATGTTCTTATTGGCATTGTGCAATTTTCTTATTTGTAAAATACAGGAAAAAAAACAAATGAATATATACCTTATTTTTCGCTCCATAAGACGCACTTTTTCCCCTCCAAAAGTGTGTGTGTGGGGGGGGGAATGCTTATGCGTCTTATGGAGCGAATGTTCCTTTTCTTCAGCTGCTGTGGGTGGGGGGGGGCACCTGTACCCTGCCACCCCCACCTGCATCCGCAGCAGCTGAAGAAGATTCGTAGTACTGACCTTCCCCCAGTGTACCTGTCAGCAGGGGCGTAGCGTGGGGGGGCAGTCCGCCCCGGGCGGCACGTGGGGCTGCACATGGGGCGGGCATGCCGTGGGGGTGGCATTTTCCCGTCCAAAG
The DNA here is from genome assembly GCA_021901965.1 of Pipa carvalhoi. Taxonomy (NCBI): domain Eukaryota; kingdom Metazoa; phylum Chordata; class Amphibia; order Anura; family Pipidae; genus Pipa; species Pipa carvalhoi. The sequence goes on along the minus strand of JAKJJM010020512.1, from coordinate 10,148 downwards.
GGGCAGCCTACTCCACCGCCCCGGGTGCCGGAAGATCTGGCTACGGTGCTGCCTGTCAGCGCTTCTCCAGACTGAGCTAGGTTGAGTGTGATGGCGCATTTGGCTCTCTTTAGCCCTATTCTCTGTGGATTTGGCTGCAACTAGCATAGCTCAGTGCCTTCGCCTCCCCGGGGCCCTATTTACCATGGATTCAGCTGCTAAGGCCAAATCCACAGTGAATAGAGCTGACAAGAGCCGAAGGCGTAGAGGAGTGCCATCATGCTCAACCTAGCTCAGTCTGGAGAAGTGCTGACAGGAGGCGGCTCACTGGTACACTGGAGGAAGGTTAGAAGGCATGCAGGCAGAAGAGGGGAGGAAGGGCAGGAGGACTGGCAGGGGAGGAAGGGCAGGAGGGAAGGCAGGGGAGGCATTGCAGGTGGGGGAGGGAGGGAAGGGCAGGCAGGGGAGGGGATTGCAGGCAAGAAGGCAGGCAGGCAGGCAAGGGATGGAGGGCATATTTTATTAAATATTTTAGCACACAATTTAGTTCAGAATATTATTTTCTTATTTTCCTCCTTAAAATCCTAAGTGCGTCTTATGGTTAGGCGTGTCATAGAGTGAAAAATACGGTATATATTTCACTATTATGAATAGGTGGAAAAACTTAGAATCCTGTTAAAGAAATCAGCTGTCAGCCCTAATCCACTGCCATATCCTATCTGAATGGAAAACATATAAACTTAAAAACGATTTGGTAACAACATTCAAGTAAATGTAAAATTGTTTAATAAAATATAAGCGCAATTTAAAAAAATAAAATCGATAAAAAATATAGTGCATTTTGTACATTTTTTTTACCTTTGGCACGAGTACTTACTGACGTTACTGGCAGTGATGAGAAGTAAAATTGTTCCTGGTGGAAAAAATAGTTTGAGTCATTGGCAATTTGATATGCCCTGTTTTATATCTGGAAACAGGAGAAACTTTTATTTCTTGGCTCCCCGTAAACAAACGAATCATTTATACTGTTCGTCTTCTGACATTTAAGGAATTTCACTTGGTTACCTCTCCCTACATTTCCTCACTCGTGTGCCCATACATTCCTCAATGTCAACTGTGCTCCTCCAGAAGTAACCAGCTTTACATGCCACACACCGACACTGCCCTCTCTCGTCTTAAACCCTTTTCTCTCTCTGCCCCCCACATCTGGAATACTATACCCCTTTATCTTCGCCAGGAACATTCCCTCTGTAGTTTTAAAACCAAACTGAAGTCCTTCCTTATGGAGCACTAGCACTGATATTTATGTATATATTATATTGTATCCTTACTTTATGCTTAGTGTATGTATCCTTTATGCTTAGTGTATGTGTATATATATATATATCTTTATTTATTTATTTACTTATTTATTTATTTATTTATTTATAGACCAGTGTTTCAGCACATTGTTACAGCTGTTGTTATCCTTCTGTCTATTTATGTAAGTCTTCCTTCCGCTTAGGTTGTAAGCTTTACAGGACAGGGACCTCCATCCTCTTGTGTCAACCACAAACCGGCACTTAAAGTGATGTATCCTTATGATATTTTACTTGTATTGTGTAATGCACTTTTCCCATGTCTGTATTATATTTGTATTGCTGAATTGTACAGCTTTGTGTAAATTTGTGGCACTTTATAAATAAAATTATACATACATATATACATTTCATAAAATAGAACCTTTTAATTGCATGTGCAATTAAATATAGATAATATAAATAAAATTATACATATATACATTTCATAAGATAGAACCTTTTAATTGCATTTAATTATGTGTGCAGCACATAGGTCATGTTTTAGAGTTTGGTATACGGGATCCTGTTTCAGTTCCAAAACACTCATTCAGGGCTGATAATATTGGAGCCACCCATAACCTGTCCAATGGGCCCATCTAAAATGATTTTTACACCCCCATCTACACTGATAAATGGTCAGTTACAGTTTTCTACTGATAGTACTTGTGCCCAGTAGGCCATCTGCCGTAATTGGACAATACTCTGAAGCCTACACGTGTGTGTCTACCCTGGTTTGCTTTGCTTTTGGGACCCCGCACAGCAGTATCCTCTGTACCCCCTTATTGGTGACCCTGCACTCATTGCTGCCCTGGAACATTCTGATATTAGTTTTTCTTTATCTCCACAATAAATAATGGTTATCCATTCTCTATGATGTTTATGTTCTTGACTTCAATCTTATGCAGTTCACATTTTGTCTGAGTTTGTGGATATCCACTAAATCAGTGGTTGCGTCAGCTTTTTCTGGTATTACAGATTCAAATGTGAGTCTTTAAGGGCATCACATCGGTCCCTACAATCTCCCAAAAATATAGAAGTCATTGCTTTTGGGATTTAGTCAATTATGTGACATGCCCATTGGGCATCACTTACATTGAAATCAGTAGAGTTTATTACGGGATAAGGAATACCAGGATAATATCATCACAAACTGAACAAGAGATATAAGAAATATGATATTGGAATTAGTTTAATATTTCCCAGTCTTGTTCATGGTTTAAAGAATATTGCATTTTATGTGACAAGCATGAATTCTTAAACTGGCATTTCTCTACCAGTCCATGTCTCTATTCATTTCTTATATCTCTTTGTGTGCGGTTAGCATAAGCAGTTTAGCTGCTCTTTATTTAGCTCTATAAATATTGGAAGGTACGAAGTGTAGACTAAACAAATGGAACATTTATAGCAGAAGAATATTTTCTGACTTCTCCTTTCATGATTTACATTGTTTACAGAGCAGATGAAGAATTTAGGGGGGGATGTATATCTCCAGTAGGTTAGTCGTTTAGACTGACCAAAATGCAGATAAAGAAACTCCATCATGAAGGCCTGAATTTGGTTCACATGTCTTTCTTTTCTCTTGGATAAGCCAGTATATCTCAGTCATCAAACGTTGGATTGTAAGCTTTTCAGGGGAAATATCTCTTTCCAATCATCTCTTATGAGTGCAATACTTGTAGTTATTTCTTTTCACAATTACAAATGATTCCACTAAACAAGTGTGTATTTACAGTTTCACATTTGGGTTATCCAGTTTGGACTTCATTTTTATTATGTTGTGATTAGCAGTATTCTAAGGCAGTTTGCAAATGGTCTTTTGTTTGTTTTTGGCTATTGAGGATCGGTTGCTTATATATATGCTTATACAGTGGATGGTTGCTAGTGTTCCACTAACTAGCGCGTTCATTACAGACTGGTTGCTAGGTTAATGTCCCCTAGTGACCAGAAGACCACTGAAATGTGAAAGAAAATAAAAAACCTATGCACATAATTCAAAAACCGGGAGAAATGGAAAATAACGTCCACTTGCAAGCAGGTTTAGAAAACCGCAATCTAGAATGTACCAAGAATTAGTCCGAAGGTGGACAACCCTTTTCAAAGCCTTTGTGCAACTGGTTCTTGACTGTTTTACACATGAACAACTGGAAATAGATATGAAAGGACAAGGTTGCTAACTTCCTGTTTGTATAGAAAAGGCCTGTACACAACTGGGAGAAGGAAATGGGGACTTGGGCCACTTTGCAATATAAATAGGCTACAAACTGCAAATTGGATCAGGATTTAGCCTATTCGAATACAGAAAATAGATGCTTTTATAATGCCGTGATTGTTCGGCTCATGAAAATTATACCTTCAATGTGATTGCGGGTTATGAAACTGCTTCTTAAAACATAATGATTTTCCTCGTAGTAATAAAATAATCAGTTACGGCTTTCCTCACACTTTGGCAAATCCTACAAACATACATTTTTTCTAAAACTACAGCGTTGTCATTCTGTTAATAGTAAAGTAGTCAGACCTCTTCTTGTTGTTGATTGACAAGGCCTACTTTAGATTTACCAAAGCAACAAAAAATGCTGGGAGCAAACAACCTGTTAACAAAGTGCCTGCTTGACTATGGGCGAGACGATTAGTGGAACTTTCTCAGATCACCTTTGCCTGTATCAGTATTACAGAGTAGAGATTTGTCAGTCATAATGCTCTGAAACACTTCTTGCAGTTGTTCCAAAAGAAGATCCCATGGCTGCCAGATAATGTTAACGGTTGTAGTAATTTTACTAAATGAATAGGGAATTAGAAAAAATAACCTTTGGCTTAATCAATTATTAAATTGATAGGTAAGAACACAGTAAAACTTAAAGCACTGAGATCTGATTCACCATTAAGAAGTTTAAGCATAGCATTGTTCCCTAACAGTACAAGGCAGCCATTTTTTTCTGTTTTAGACACACCCCCTCCCTCTCTAAAACACTCACATAGAACTCTGTTCCTCAGACCCTAGAGTGTATCTAAGAGAGGAAGGGGGGCGTGTCTAACACAGCAAAATGGATGCCTCCTACTGTTGGGGAATAATGCAGAGCAGGAGCTTAGACTTCTTAATGGGGGAGTCAGATCTTGGCAAATTAAGTAAGATTGTGTACTTATTTATCAGACCTATTGAGTTAATAGGGGTTTAAGCGAAACTTTAGTTCTTCTTTGAGCATAGATATACAATTGTCAGGGAAGTTGCTTTGGGTTGGTCAGGTAGATCTATTGTGGGGATGACCCAGAACGCAAACTTGAATACTGTTTGAGTAACTAATCTTTCAGCGTGATGTTATGTCTGAAGTTTGAACTTGCTGGTTATTTAAACAAGACATTAATGGTATTAAAGAAGGATCAGTGTAGATCCAGGTAGAATAATTTGGCCAGATTTTCAGTGATGAATGAATTCTTTAAAGCAGAGACTTAACAATGGGTTTTGCAGTATTTGCAGGTGCCCTTTCTGCTGCAACCACTGAAACCTCTCTAAAGGCCTGCAGCATCTCTGCCCACTGGTCGCTGTGGGAGGGTCCCTGGTGCCAATTTGGCACTGGGCTCCATCTATCACATTGTTATTCTGACCTTGCACATCAGTCACAAGCTCATGCGAAAAAACACACTATTATACTATACTAAAATTAGTAATCATTTTACCGACTTTTCCCTGCATGTGATGAACGCTTTGAAGTTGCCTCATGTGAAAGGGCTTTAAATTGTGTATACATAGTTGATCCACAAAAGATTGAGACTGCTTTGGGCTTTAATGTGAGGCAGTTTGCAGAATTTTAGCGCTCTCTCTCTCTTTATCTAATTTTATGTTTATTCTTACTTTTTCAAAGATATATTAACATTAAAACTTCAAAAGGAATTGGAGCCACGATTAACTTTGAACAAAAATACAAAGAGATCTTGTAGATTGTCGCTTTAATTAATGTCCTGTGATAAAATTAAAAAAAAAGTTAAAAGTAACACAAATTGTAAAAATAAGAGTCTTTTGGTTACAGTGCCATTTTTTCCTCCTCAAAAAGAAATAAAAGAAAAACACAATTATTAACAGCGCATTACAGTCTCCACTATTTACATTATACTAATGCCTATCTATAATTGGCACATTTATCAAGCTGAGGACTGAGCCAGCAGATTTTTCTCACCCGTGAAGTAGCGAAAAATCTGCAAAACTGACAAAAATTGATATTTTTGCCCTAAAAAAATGGTGTGATCAGCAAGAGTAGTGAAGTTTATTAGTGGAACCAGAGAAACTGACAGAAATGTATTGGGCAATGGCCCTTTTCTAAGGAAATGTTTAGTAACATACCTACATGAGCCACTACAACCTATGTCGCCAATCGTGCACTGGCTCAGGAGAGGGGGCCGATGCAGATCGTGAACCGGGTTTGCCTCCCCGAAGCTCCACCCCTGCAAATGTTGATAAATATTCTTCTAAATCTGGTCCATTTCACCTGTTTCCAGCATTATCACTGCCTCTAATTTAATGGAAGGTCGTAAGTGAAAAAGTTAATAAAATGTTTTCATTGTGTTAAAGTGTGTAAGTTTTACAGGCTATGTTGTAAGGAGACATTTTTGTGCGACTGGGCAACTTGAAAATTATTTATGAAAGTTCGACCAGCCACGTAAAGTTTCAAATTCACATTCATTCGCCATTTTCCCATCTTCATACCTTCAACAAACCCTGCATTGTGGTGAATTCGGGACTTATTCGGATGTTTACAACAACCACGGACTTATGGAGCTCTTTGCAACACTTTGGGCAAAATTTATTAAACTTGAAGAGACTCGATTTCGTCTTTTCGAGTTTATTCTGGCTGGAATTCCTGCGAAATTTTCCCAGAGATGTTCCTGCGGGTTTCTCTTGCGAGTTTTGCTTTCCGATTTTTCGGAATGGATTTTTCGATGGAAAGGTAGCCATCTGCACTATGTTTTTCCATCAAAAAATCGGAAAGCAAAACTCGCATGAGAAACCCACAGGATCATCTCGCGGGGAAATGTCGTGGGAATAAACTCGAAAAGACTCGATTTTGTCTTTTCGAGTTTATTAAATTTCGCCCTTTGCGCGTTTGCGCACACATAATCCAATTATTCATCAGTCTGTTGAAGCAGTGAATTAGTCAAGGCGTACCGTGGCGAATTTGCCAGTTTGACTTGAAAGAGTCAAAGCAGCAGGTTGAAAATAATAAAATAATAACAGTGTTTTAAAAACAATCTTTGGATTAGGATGAATAATGAAATATCAAAAAACCAACGTGAAATGGAAGTGTTACAGTGATGACTTATAAAAGACGCGTTTCAGTTACAAAGAGGGAAAACGCAACACAAACGAGTTTTTCTGCATGTTATTTCCGGAGGAACAGTGCCACTTTAAAGTAGTGGAATGTTCACAGTCGTTCTTATGACATCATACACACTTATGAAACAAAATGGTCTAAATATAAAACAGACTGAATAACACTGGGTGTTTCATTTTATTTTAAGTGATATTAAAACTGCCCGTTTAGTAAACACTTTAAATACGCCCGCCACTAAATATTATGACTTCTATTGGCAATGAGAATCTGTAATTGACAAATTAATAGCTGCTATGAGAAAGATATAATTTTTAATGAAGTGTATGCATTATTATAGTTATTTCATTTTTTCAAACGATAGATTATTTCTGATTGCTTTTCTGTTTAGTCCTCAGGAGTTATAATTTTTCTATATAATTTATGACAACCAAGCTTTTGAGATGATATCCTTTTTCAGACAAACTTGTTAGTTATTACAACACAACATGGAAGTTTACTTTGATTGGTCAGTTAGCAATGATGTATTTTTGACTCCACCCCTTAAAAGAATAAGGGGGTTATTCCGTAAACTCCGAATTTGCCCTTCCGAATTCACTGATAGCGACGTCCCATTATAAAATCGCCACCGCGACAATTTTTAGTCGCTGTCGCAATTTTATAATGGGACGTCGCTATCAGTGAATTTGGAAGGGCAAATTCGGAGTTTACGGAATAAAAGAACAGTAACACCAAAAATTAAAAATGCCTCAAATTCTTTTATACTTACTATACATTCAATCTGTGCTTTAAAAATTCTACATTGGGTATAGAAAGTAAGATACTTAGCTTGGCTACAAGGCTTTCACTTTAGGGCACACTTCCTGTATATGCTTTATGTACAGCACCATAGAAAACAATGGTACTGGGTAATGTCTGTGCATCATGGCTTTTATCAGTAAAGAGAAAAACAGACAGAAAGCAATAAAATCTACGGTAACTTAAATGATAACATTTATTACAAGTGCAGTAATAAGCAATAAAATTCATGAATTTAACTTCAAAGATAAGTGAAATATGTGAATAATTGCCATGCTATTTCAAATAATTAGGGGCCAGATTCTGCCGCTCGCAGAAACTCCGTTCGCCTGTTCTTGAAGTGTGTGAAGCGCGTCCGCGACGATTTCAGCGGCGCTCCTCATGCACTTCGGGAAAATGAATTCGGAAGGGTACATTCGGAGCTTGGAGAACGTGGCCCTAGATCTTTTAAAGAAACTCATTCATAAGCAAATTGTGAAATTCTGGGGGTGGGGGGGATGCAGTTGGGAATCACGTCCTGAGTGCATCTAGAGCACCAACGTGCGCAGAAACTGTTTAGTAGTATTCAGCAAAATTCCTCCCCCCCCCATCCCTCTCCTGCCGACTGCACGGAGTAAGAACCTTTCATTGTTCATCTCAATATAAAATATATTTCTTGCAGTCCTGTGTTCAAGCTGATGTCATGGCAACTGTTTATCCCATAATAGAAGAGAGTTATAATGCAGCTCCAGACCAGAAATAGATATGAATCGATTAAATATAACTCAGATCTCTTTAGCTAGCCATGGAAGGAACCGCCGTCAAGGAAAGTGATCGTATTTCCCTAGCAATCGACAGGTCTGTACCATGCATCACATTTCCTTTAATTTACCCAGCAATTAAATTAAAGAAATTTCTACGCATGCCTTTATATCAGATAGCCCAATCTACCCTGGTGTTCTAGATTATCTGCGATGGTTTCCCAAATGTACTTACATAAGCAGTCCTAAAACAGCAGCGCTGATATAGGCCTAACAAGATGAGATTACAAACCAGGAAGTCAGGCTCTATAGATGAATAACTCTGCTGATGCATAGAAAAACAGCAGCGGTGTAAAAGCCAATACAAGAATGCATTGTGTGCAGAATGAGTTTCTCCCTTACGCGTTGCTTTATGGGAAATATGTCAGGCTATGTTCATGGAGACTCTAGTTTTTTTGGTTGTTTTTTTTTTGCCTTTTTCAGATACAATGGGGTGAATTCAGTTTAGTGGAAAATTACTTTTTTGCAAATATTTAATATATTTTTTTTTTATAAAAAGCCATGTATTTTGTATGGAAAAAGTAACCGCCTATATACTTGGCTGGAAGACTTTATGGAACAGCCCAGAATCCAGCAGTTATTTGCTTGTCTATTTGTCACTGTTAATAAATATTTATATTTTTGCTAAATATTTTATTTCCTTATTTCAATCTCTTTTCAGCTTATCAGCACTTTATTTTAGAAGCTTCTTCTCTATCTCATCTACTTCCTCTTCAGCAGTTCAGTTTGGAATATTAAGTCAGGGACTTGACTAATTGGATTGGGAATTCTCAATAACCAATCAGAATCTTTCAGGTGTGGAATATCATAGAGCTGCTGCTGAGTAACCAATCAGAACCCTGCAGGTGTGCAACCTCACAGAACTGCTACTGAGTAACCAATCAGAATCCTGCATGTGTGCAATGCTACAGAGCTGCTGCTGAGTAACCAATCAGAATCCTGCAGGTGTGCAATGCTACAGAGCTGCTGCTGAGTAACCAATCAGAATCCTGCAGGTGTGCAACCTCACAGAGCTGCTGCCCACCCGCTCCTTTATAAATAACAGTTTTCTTTTAGAAATCTTAAGCCTGTGGATCAGGTCAGTGGCAAAACCAATTATCAAATGGGTGGAGCCTAATGAACTTCAATGACACAGTTAAAGTGTCAGTGCTTACAAAAAGCACACCATTAGTAACTATATGTATAATTATTAATGATGTGCTATTTGTAAGCACTGACACCTATCTGATAGTTGGTTTTCTTATATAAATCTGTGAATACAATTGCTTTCTACACCTGATGAAGGGAGGTTAACGCCACCCCGAAACATTGTGTGATTTTGTGCATTTCACAGTAAATGGGGATGTTCCCCTTATGGCAATACTCTTGAGCAGCATGGTCTCTTTTCTACTGTGAGTATTGGGGTTTACTGGGACTTTTACCCGCCGGCTCCTGTTCGCTGGGAATTGAATGCGCCAGGATTATTTATATTTTGTTTTTTTCAGCGCATTGTACTTTAATTCAAAAAATCACCAAAAGCTTCAACTGCGCACAACAAACATAATAATATATATAAAAAAAAAGTAACAAAAAAAAAAAGGTCATTTTTAAAAGAATTCCTACGCCTAACCTATCCGAATGACTCCTTCCTTTTAAAACCTAGCCAAAGCGGTCATTAAATATTTACAGTCCGTAATAGTAGTCTCCGGTCGCATTTTTTTTTAAAGCTCTCACAATAAGATCTGGTTCCTGCACAAATGTCACACATTTGTTTTGTTTTTTTATAAAAATAGAAAGCAAACACACTCTGCGCATTCCAGGGCGCGTTTATGATCCTGAGAGCCTGACATAATAAATTCCCAGCACAAACCACAGAGCGGTCGACTAATTGCACCTCGCACAACTTTTTGGTGCAATTTTTTTTTTTTTTT
>JAKJJM010020506.1:0-11126 GCA_021901965.1 Pipa carvalhoi | reverse complement strand
ATCTTGATCCAGGGAATTTATTCTGATTGCCATATTGGAGTCGGGAAGGAATTTTTTCCCTAATATGAGGATAAATGGCTCTTGCCTCATGGGTTTTTTTTTTGTCTTCCTCTGGATCAAGATTGCAGGGAAACAGGCTGAACTGGATGGACTTGAGTCTTTTTCAGCCTTATAAACTGTTACTATTTTCCCATGATTGCCATGGATCTGTTTAAAGGAGAAAATCTCACTAAATGTATTTGTTATATTAATTTCAAAATTCTATTAATAGGCAGGATTGACCATAAGGAAGAACAATTTCACTCCTTTTTCAGATTTTGGTCACCACTTTTTTGTCACCTAGATTACAAGAAGTGATTTTTACATTTTTTTTCTATGCAAAACTATTCTTAGGACATGTTGTCACTTGGTTGCTATATTTTCTTTGCCACTAGAGTACACAGTGGCCTTATGCCAAATTGGAACCCAGCCATCACACACCTATTTGCCACTTGCCACTTTGACTGGAGAAGTCAAACCGGTAAATTTAGAGCAGTAATCTTAGGTGAATTCCCTACTTTAATGTACTTCAATGCTTGATAAATAGCCAAATGATGCCTGCCTGCCTGCCTGTATGCATACACAAAGTGATGCAAAGAGGTGCATAAGTACACAACCTTAGCAAGATGTTGAGTTTGTTGCAAATTCACCACATTGAAGAGTTAAAAAAATGGCAAATGGACATGATTTACCACCTCTTTATGACTGTTCAGACTTTGATGATTAACCCCCTAATCTCCTGATAATCACACCTGTAGGTGTATATGTGTGCTCCTCAATAAATGCAATGAATTGGGACCTGTTATGATACAATCAGTCAGCCTGAATGCTGAACATTCAGCAGGGTCTGGCATAGATTGACTACCATGAACAGATATGACCACCACTTGTGTTGAAAAAGTGACCATGAAATGACTACTAGTTATATGTAGTCATAAATGTATCGGCCATGTCTAGACACAAAGAAATAGTCATATTATTATATATTATTAATATTAGAGTAGAATCTTTTCCTTAGAAAAAGCCTCTTAACTGAGTCTTGCTAACTATGGAATATCTAATACTGAAATGACTAATTCTATATTTACAAAGTTTTCATTGTATCCATTTTTTTAAAGTAATGTATTAACTATTTGGATATATGATGAAGCAAAGCTAAAGACATTCCTACCTTTATAAGTTTGCTACAATAAATCAATTTTCCCATTATAAATACATTTACCTTTATAGTAACGGAGAACTAAAGGTAGAAATAAAAAGTAGACAGATAAACCAATACCTTCTTCTAAGCTGAAACATTGCAATGATAGCTTAAACTGTGCTGTCATATCCCTGCATTGAGGCAGACTTCACAGTGCTTGGGAGGTAAACAAGTGTGAAGCACTGCCCATTTAATGTAAGGAGTTCTCCTTACCGCCAGTTAGTCCCACGGCGGGAGGTCACACGCCGAAGATACTTGTGCGCCGCGGTCACGTGACCAGGTCGCGGCTACATTGCGGGCGTGCACGCCTGATGTGGCTAGGCGCAGAGGCGTGCCAGTTACACAGCCTATATAAGGCTCATGTTTAATCTGTTCAGTGCCCGATTATAACTGCATTTTCCTGTTAGTGCTTGGGCTAGTTTGCTACCTGTTTTGTTAATGAAAGTCCTGACCTTGTTCCCCTCCTGTACCTGGTTAAAGCCATAGCTTCTGTGTGCCTGTAATCTGCTAAGGTTCTGATTCCAGATCTCACCCTGCACCCGGTTACACACCATAGCTTCTGCCTGCCTGTACTCTGCTCAGACCTGCTCCTGCTCTGCTCTGCTCACGTCTATATCCTAACCCACCAGTGGATGGCTTTCCTGGGGGCTGCGACCTGGGTACTCCTTGTAGCAAAGTCCAAATCCCCTTGCGGGGGTCACTGGCGAAAACCAAGGGGTACCTTAGACTCCATGCCCTGGGAGTAGCCTGTGCAAAGTCCCTGTGGGCTTCGACTGCAACCTCATCTCCACCCTCACCAACCTCTGACGAATCCTTACACTTAATCAAATAGGCGGTGAAAAACAGCATATACGTCATCACACTCATTGCACCCCCAATGGGAATGCTCCCTTCACCATTAAAAAATAAGAAGCGCAATGAGCATGATGACATGAATGCTCTTTTGCATAAGTGGGCAGTGCTTCACCCTGGCTCCTGTACCCTCCCAAGTATGTGAAGTCTGCCTCCGTGCAGGGATATGACAGCACAGTTGAAGCTGTCATTGCCTTGTTTCAGCTTTGAAGAAGGTATTGTTTTAGGTGTCAACTTTTTATTTCTAGCTTTAGCTCTCCTTTAAATGTACTTTGTCATCACAATTTCCTTTGTGATCTCTTCTTTTACCCTAGTTGAGTCTCCCAGACAGTGTTTTTTAAAAGTCTTAATTTTGTCTTATGCATCTGCTGCTGTGAATCTGAGAGGGAAATTAGAATTGAAGCAGGTGGCTTTGATTTTTCCAGGAAATAAGAAGTTACCAGACAAACTTTCCAACTGTGAATGGGATAAGGGACCACAGGACTGGTACATCATTAGAGGCATTATAGTGCACTAGGCCACTGTTACACCTCTTGAGGAGGTGTACTGAAATTTGAGAATGAAACCTGAGACTTTCACTTGAGGAACATTGGAATCTAGATCATTTTTACCACAGTGGGGTTGATGCTGGTGTCTTGCCTAACCAGCAACAACCAATAAATCACAACAATACTTATAAAAATCAATTAGGCACACTCTGGACACAGAACAATTCAAACTATTATAATATACTGTTTACTATAAAAGACAGCTAATATAAATTAATTATTAATGGTTTATATATACTTTAAAGGCAAATACAAAATACAATATGTTATTATACTAAATCAAAACAGTGAATTTCAGGTTAAATAAGACAAAATGCCTCTAAGACATATACATTAAACCAAAAAAATTATTGCTGGAGTAGGAGTTATGTGGTTCTTACCAGAACAGGTCAGTTCAAACCAGAAAGCCCATATGGTTAGGCAGAAGAGAAAAATCCTGGGCTAGGCATTCATTCTCAGATGAGCATCTGCCTGAGCATATACCTTCATGTTGCCTTTATACCATGTAGTAAACAGAGATCTTTGTAGATCTTTCTCAGAAATATTACCTACCAGCACTGGTTAGGTCCTAAGTATTCTGACATCAGTCTGTCAAACTGAGACAAGTATTGGCCAGATTCCTGCAACAGCCGAGGAACTGTGCCAAAATTTTGGCCTTATTTTGACTAAAATTCCAATGGTTAATGTTCTTGGCCTTGAAGGAAAACAATAGTAAGCTCCTGTGAATGTTATATGAAACTTATACAGATCTAATATCCAAATCTGGACATACTGTTACAAGTACAATAACTTTGTTAAAAACAATTCACAAAATCATAATATCATAATATAATATATAACCATAAGTATTTAGAGTTAACCCACAATATACACATACTCAGCAGTCACTAATAGGCATTTGTAATACAGTTGGTTAAACACAAAAGTATGGAGTCTAAGGAGCCCCTGGTTTTCACCCTTATCCCACACAAGGGAGTCTGGCCTTTGGAGACTCCCAGGTCATGGCCTTTTGGTTAAGGAATAGCTGAGCTTTAACACTGGACTGATGATGCACCTACAGAAACACTAAGGATATGAACAGAGGGCTTAAGCACTGCAGACAAAGACTGAGACAAAGGTACTTCTCAAAGCAGCTAAGCAGTATGGAGACCTGAAACTCATAAAGACAAGACTGTGGGATACTGAACAGAGCATATACTGAAACATTGAACACAGGGGCACTGAGATACTGAAGCACTGAGACAAGGGATCTGAGAATAGAGACCAGAGATTAAAGACATGAGACCTGAAATATGTGATTAAAGGCATGAGACAGAAATGCAGAGAACAACACAGGAAGCAAACCGATGCAGAGATTCAACAGGAAATGCACAAAATGATGAAGGATGAGTGCTCAGGCATCGCTCAACTCTAAAGTTTTCTGCTGCCCATATCACTGCTGACATCAGGCATTGAGTTGCCTAGCTACCCAGTGTGACCAACATTACAGCCAGCACACAGGAATCACAAGTTGCAAGCCAGTACTAGCATAGCAGGGCACAAAACCAACAATATAAAATGTAAAACTGTTATATTTTTACTTTAACACCTTTTTCCAATCCTATGCAAAATTTCCCATTTATTTTAAGTATAAATAAAACCTTTTTATTATAAATACCATATTCAGTGGCAATATGCAGTGGCAAATTCTTAAAACACTTTTTAAAGCAGCACTTCAGAAGCAGACAGCAGACACCCAACACCCTACTCTCCACAAATGAAAATACATAAACACATAGGGGGAAAATGCATGCAAAAGTGATATTCAACATGGCAGTAAGTTTTTTAAAATAAAAAATGAAACACTGTTTCTCTGGAGATAAGTAGTCAAAATAACTTTTTATTAACTTTCAGAAATTTTCATTATAATGTGCATTTTTTGCACTTGGCATATTTCATTGCCTCTCTGTCTCCTGAGAATCTTTTAAAATCTTTTCAAATTATTTCTTTAGCGCATATTTACTTAGTATATAATTGTATCCTTATGTCTACCACTTTTGGTTTATTTCTTGTGCAATACATGGTACTCACTATTCTGTGAACATAACAGGAAAATATAAAACCCCAATATCTCATACTGTCTGGGAATCTAAAAATGCAGTACCTGGCTATTTCTGTCTCTTTTCATCTGAAAAGAAAACTGATTTCCTGATTTATTTATCTTGCTCATTGGTCTGTGTGCTGACTAATCAAACATACATCTAACATACTTTCTTTTTTTATAATTTGTTTTACTGCAAGCTACTTCAATTCTTTAGCACAGAACTGTATAGCAGAAAGCTGTTTTAGTAGGGCTATATTTATCTCATGCTGTTTTCCTATCAAACAGAATACCAGCAGTATAACTCTGCTGGGCTCTTGGCATGAATATGTCCTTTTGCACCTCTCATAATCGACAGATATGTGACCAAACATCTGGCACTGACAAGTATGCTTCTTTGATTTATTGGTTAATATCACAGCTTGTTAGTGGATGGTTGAGCAGGAGACTAAAAGAGCATAAAATCAGAAAGAATAAATTATAAAGCCAACAAACTGTGCAGTTGTATACCCCATCTTTCCACTTTAGTGACAGCTTTTAGTAAATGAGAATGACAGACCTACACCCTTTCAAAGCTCGTATAAAAGCTAACATGAAGTTTTAATAAAGCCATATAAAAAACAAAGAATACTATATTTAAAACACAATTATTTAAAATAAGAATTATTCAATATACATTTTTCAACATATTCAGACATAATCATAATTTCTCTTTAATTCTAGTTAAAACTTATTGACACCTGATATCCTGGAACATGACAATATATGATGGAATCTCAACAAACCTATGAGAATATTATGCACAAATGGCATGAAAAAAATAGTGTTATTGTTTTTAATTTTTGAATAGGACATTGTTTTATTTTTCTATAATGTAATTATAAGTTATTATAATTTATTATAAAGTATTCATTATAAGGTATTATTAAATATTATAAAGCATACCTTTATTTATTAATGACCAAACAAGATGCCATCCAACTTTTTTTTACTGAATCACAAGAAAACATCTTTCATGAAGTACATGACAATGAAACAAATATATTTTTTTTTGGTCATTGCAAAATAGTACAATATAAGCTTATCATCTTAATGTAATAAGTAATATTCATACATCAGACTGATACCAAACTATTGGGTATACTTATTTTTATCAGCAGGAATAGTCCAACATAATCTCAGGGATTTTTAGAATATTTTGGTAAATGCTGCCTCATCGGAACTTGCTCATTGAAAGTCCAAACATTTATGTAAATTTTTGAATTCACATTTATTCAGCATTTTCTGATCTTCCCATATTCAGAAAACTCTGTGATGTAGCGAATTTGTGACCATTCCGGACACTTATGACAGTGGCAGATTTATGGAGCTTTTCACATGCATACACATGCATAGGTTATTTGCCTGTTCTTCAAATGTTAGAGTCTGTGGTAAAGTGCATTGTGTCTCATTCACTGGTTTTTCTTGACCAAATTAAAGTGGCGAATTAAAGACTGATGGCAGGACTCCTTCCTATGGTCTGACTAAATATGTCATACTAAACAAGAGATGGCTAATGATGCCATCCCAACTTCACTAAGGGAGTCATTCTCCATATAGTGAATAAAGAGTAGAGAATTCCCCATGCTTAGCAACCTGAAGTGATGAGAATTCATTTTAGTTAAATTCTTACTTTGATGAAAAAGCACTCTTAAGTTTTGTGTGAATATAGTTTTCCATAAGACCAGGTAAAGAAAGATTGAGTTGAGGGGCACATTTTTCAATATGCTGTCACTTCCAGTTTGACTTAATTCATCTGTATGAATACTGCATTGCAATTTTCTAATTTGCATCTCAATTTACTTCAAGCACATAAATTTCAAATCAGCTAAAGATGATTACAAAATGATTACACATTGAAACTGAGGGATTTATTGACTAAAGGCCAGATAGTTGCATATAGCTATGAAATCACATTTTATTGCCACTTTCCCATGTTCACTCATTGAGCAAACTCTGCAATGTGGCAAATATGCGACTAATTCAGGTGACTACGGTAGTAGTGATCTTATGGTGCATTTCACATTACTTTGCAGGTGTGTGAACAGGTACTTCGACTACTAACCAAGAGAAGGAGTATGTTGAAAGAGTGAATTCGAGTCAGTGTATTTCTCCAAATTCACCCATTTGACTTCACCACATCAGAGTAGTGAATTGGGGGGTTGATGGCAGGATTCCGCATTCTACTTCTATTCTACTGACTACACCACACAACGCATCTGGCAGCGTTCATTGCGGTCTACTTGTTCTACAAATCTATTCACTGCTTAGTCAATAATGAAAAGTAACTTTGTGACTATTTTGGAGATGCAACTCAGATTGTAGCGAAGTGAAATCAACAGGTGAATTCATCCTTTAGTCAGTCAGTCCCTAAATGTCTAAATGCAATCCCGCTTATACATATAATATTATAACTCCCTTTTGGTAATATGTTATCCACAATTTTTGCTGCATGCTCCAGGATAGGGATTACCAGCGAGGTCAGTGGTATGCAAAAACAAAGACATCAGGATTTTTTTAAATAAAATGCTAATAAACAAGCTATATCAAGTAACAGCAATGCATACAGTCTCATTATACTTAAGCCAAGTTCTAAAATGTAATGTAAATATATTAGTGTAGGTCATTAAGTGTTTTTGTTTTTTTTCTGGTTCCCAATTTCTAACATTCCTAATTATAGAGCCAACTCCACTTTCAAATTCAGGTTCTTTCTTCTTAAATGTATTCATTGCTAATTGACCAAGAGAATAGTAATTAAATGTGTTCATTTACCTTGAGAAAGGTAATAGAGAGACAGAAATGGAGAGGAAGATGATATGATGAAATTCATATCAAATTCAATATGAGATAATTCTTGAAATTAACTGAGTTTGCAAGTTATTGATTCTTAAATGTATTAATTGTTATATTGGGAAAGATAAGAAGAAAATCTGTGGCTGGGAAGAAATCAGTAAAGAATCAGTGTTTATGGTTTTATCACCTATTTCCTTTTTCATGTTACTGTGGGCTCATGGCAAACTATCTGCTAGTCCATTATGATTATCCCTTGTTTTTATTCCAACCTAATTATACAGATGGATCTCCACTGCAGTGTTTGTGCTTGTCCTTGTGGTATTTAATTATGTTCTGCATCATATCTAAATATTGCAATCACCTTCTTGAAATGTATAAGAAAACTACTACTTCTCCTGCTCTTTGGAATATAATAATTCTTCCTATGTTATATAATAACCTCAGAGTCAATTAAGGACCTTATTGACTAAAGTCTGAATTTACCTGTCAAATTCATCTCGCTACAAATCAAGTCGCATCGCTAAAATAGTCTCAAATACATTTCTCCTTATTGTAGTGACCTGTGCTTGGGATGCGGGGCCTAGTACCTCAGGGGTTAATGTCCTTGTCATGGGGGGCTCCCTGATGGCTCCAGCAAACTGTGAGTCAAAACGCAATAAAAAGAAAAAAAAAATAATAAAATAAAATAAATGAAATGCTTCAGGAATGTACTTGCCCTTGAACCTTGGTGCTCAGCAGTGTCCCAGTGTGCAAATAAAATGCTCAGCAGTCCAGATGCTTTCCAAAACGATTTCAATCTTTACTTCAAACTTCAAAAATATATTTACAGCATACATGTCATATTCCAAAAATACAGATTCTCCTTGAACATATTCCAATATTTGCAATCCAAAACAAAACAGTCTTTAACCCCAAACCTAGGTTTCCCAGCCATGAGCCCCAGCACCACTAGGGTTCTTCTTCTCTGAGCCCTATATGCTGCCTTTTCTCTGCTGTGCTCCTGAAGAAAAAAACTATTACTTCCTGTGCTAGGATATAAACTCTGTTTAATCCCACCTCTAGGGGTATGACTCATCAAAAATATTAATATGCAGTCAGAAATAATATGATAAATGCCCACTAGAGGGCACTCTTCCCTCAGAGATATATGTTACTTATACAATTTTTCACATATCACTAATTCAATTTTGTAGTGTCCATCTGGTACACTACATTATTGATGAAACTGTGGATAGATTTGTCGAACAGGTGAAATGCTACAGACCGGTACCGTAAATTTCCGTAGCCATAACAAGTTATGGCTACGTTTTGGTGCAAATACCCGATTTCCAGATTATGGAAATCGAAAAACACCGATTTCCATAATCTGGAAAATGGGACTTGGCAAATTAAGCCCGAAAAAACTCCAATCGAGTCTTTTCGGGCTTAATAAATTTCACCCATAGTGTGGCAAAGTCAGTCAAATAGAAGTAGGATGCAAAATCATACAATGTGCTGTGAATTCCTCCACTGAAGTGCAGTGACATTATCCTCACCATATCCTACTAACTGTATATAACTGAATAATACATCTGTTTATATGTCAGCTTGTTCTTAGTTCATGTTAAGTAGTAGACTAATTTAGTCACAGTCACCATTGTTACTTATATAAGACTTGCATTATTCCACACCAGAGCCCTGCCATCAATCCCCCAATTCACCACTCTGATGTGGTGAAATCAAACAGGTGAATTCCCAGCACTGAGCCTTGTCGAATTCGCGACTGCGACAGACTTCGCCACTTGGTCAATAGTCGAAGTACCTGTGCATCAGAGAGACTGGAAGACAGAGAAGAAAAGAATGTGCGAATGTAGATAATAGAAATTAAAGGGCTGGAATGAGAAGATCAAATGGATTCACTGGAATGGATTCAGGATTTGACAAATAATTTTTTTTAACTATATTTCACTTTTAACAAATTTGTATTATTGCATACTTTTTCTAATGTTTTATTGTTATTTTAGTATGCTACCATACATGAAGCAGTATTTTAATATTCCACATAAATAAATTTGTGTATTGTCTTGTTTACATTAGAAATCAGAGGGAACAGTCTGTTATTTGTAGTGTGATCAGTCTTATTAAGCACTTCACTTTTAATTTAATAAGTAATTCGTCATGGTAAAGGTATAGCAATCAATTAATCCAGTAACTATTAATAAAATTACTTTAACCCTATAATAAAAAACTGAAAAAATAATTTTTTTTGCAACAAATAGCTGAATGATATAAATGTTTTATAGATGTAAATATACATTGTATCATTAGCACCTCTGCATAGTTAAGGTCTTCCAGGGCAATCTATTTTGTGGGTTAAATAGCTGCAATTACAGTTAATACTGAAAAATTGTAAGAAAACTGCTGAAACAGATTTCTTAATAATTATCACCCATAATATTTTGCAATTTCTTGAATATGACCAGTAACAAAAAATTATTATTAATTCTTGAAGATCCAGTGTGCTTTAAGATTTACAGATATATATTTTCAGTGTTTCATAAAACCTGGTGATAACTGACCCACAGCTTGTGAAGCTGAAAGATTTTTGATACTTTTACACTGATTTATAATCCACTACTAATATGCAAAATAAACTGATTAAAATCCTTGCCACAGCTAGGAATCTGATTCCAGGAGTCCAATGCTAGGTCTTAATTTATTTTAACCAGGCTGAAGCTCCCCTTTAGTCCAAACCTATTTATTTCCATAACCTTACTCTTATCTTAATCTTCAATTTCTACATTGAACCTTAGGTAGTCTTGATTCTAAAAGCATTTCTAATTGTTACTTTCCAGTAACTATTTTTTTCAGTTTCTGAGTTTGCATAGTGCAGTCAGCTGATTCCTTCCGTGGACGTAGAATCTTGTTTCAGGACATTGTTGAACACCTTCATTTAAGATGAAAAAACTCAAATGATGATAGCGTTCTCCTGCAAGTACAAATTAGTAATTGGGGAGGGGGATGGGGGGAAACAATAGTGAAGTACATCAGTTGCACCAGCGAGAGAGAGAGATCTAATATGCAAATTAATCAATCATCAGTAAGCATTTACCTGGTGTCTTAAATCTCCCATACCCCTCTTCACTTCTCAGGTACTTTAGCAGTTCAAAAAAAGAAAATAGACACAACTAATGGTGTAATACTATTTATTATTGATAGTAGTAGACTATTTAAAATAGATGCACTCACGTGTTCTACTTAAATAAATCAGCAAGTAAAAATGAATGAAAGTCAACACATCCATTCAAGGATCCAGTATCTGATGCATTTCACCTATTCGCAGATCACAATTCATTTACTACATTCATTTTACATCTCCCACTCAAGGACACAGTAAATGAATTGTGAACCTTGACTGAATGTGTCAATAAAGAACATGAGAAGTTAAAAGGGGTACATCACTGTGGGAGATTTAGGATACCAAATAAATCCTTACTGATGCTTGATAAATCTGAGTGCATGTTTAATATTTTCCTCCTTCTTCTGGTGTAACTGACATACTTCATCATTAAGTCGCCCCCCCCCCCCCCCCCCC